>SNQJ01S0036479.1:30260-54620 GCA_010110895.2 Picea sitchensis
TTTGTGCGTTATGAAGTCCCGATCGTCGAACCTCCGATGGCTTATCTCCCTTGCAACTTCTGCAGATCTGACGGCTGTTGTTCTTTCGGGAAATTTGAACAAGATCCTACGGTCACTGACTCTTCTTCCTTTTTCCTCTGTAACCTCTTGATGTGCGCATTTTCTTCAGGGCTATTCCTACGGTCACTGACTCTTCTTCCTTTTTCCTCTGTAAGCTCTTGCTGTGCGCATTTTCTTCAAGGCTATTCCTCCCTGAGATTTTATCCTTCTTTGTCTTCTGTTTGCCTGTCATCTTCACTGTTGTAATTGCCATCATCATTGCTGTACTTGCCATCAATGACAAGCATATGCTACCTGTTAAACATTTTCCAACAGTAACAACCATAAATCCTCTAAACCCAATATTTCATCAAGAGATATTTTTGTTGGAGAAGTTTTCATCAATTATACCAGCTAATTATCCCTCATAATAACAAATGGATGAATAAACGTCGTGATGTTCTATTTGATAATCACTTCCAAACTCACATAAGAATGAAAGAATTCAAGTCCCTCCATAGAATATGGACTAGAAATCTAAAACATAATGTTTTTCTTATCTGAAATATTTTTAAAAGAATCAATATTTTGACTTATTGTTATAGATTCTCTACAAAGACTTTAAGGCAGGTTGCATGCGAGAGATAAAGACAAATGCTCTTTGTCTCCTTCCACTATTAACAATTATATTTATGTAAATTTTGTCCGGTTCATTTAGAGAAACACATACATGATGGTTTTAGGTCATACACTACAAACAAGTTGACAACAAGGAGGGAAAATCCAGAGAAATCACAAGCTGATGATAATTATTATCAGGAAACCAAAAGACAATCATTCTTGCTTTTATCTAAGCATATCAAAAGACAATTGTTTCTGGTTTTTCTTTATCTAAATATACAGATAAATGATATGATTATATGGTTTTGTCATTTTGTCGATAATACCTATTTTTCAATTGTTTATGGTTAAAGGGGAGATATATGATTTTCTCTGAAGTGCAGTGTAATGAATTTATGAGCTAGAATCAAATCAACAAAAAATCACACTCTTATGAATGCCTAGCCTAATTCCAAATGGGATGGAGGGCTCAAAGGATAAATTCTAGATCTCGATCTGTAGAAACCCCACATATAAAGGTGTTATAGCCTACATCGTTATCTTTTTTAATATGCCAACATTATTAGCCTTTTCATAGCTTTAATATGTTGACATTATTAGCCTTGCCAGAGATGAACAAAAAACCTAGAATTAAGGCATTGTTGACTACATTTATTAAAACATTTCCAATGAACGAAAGTGAGGAAAAAAATTGGAAACATGATACTGCATTCAAAAAGTTTCAAATCAAAATGAAACTCTGAAAGGCGATAATAGTCATAGAAATCATAGAAAATTAATGTAAAAAATGTTTATATCTTAGATGGATTTGATCCCTCTAAATACTTGATAGATCCAAGGTGAAGATGAATATAGGCTAGTAGTTAGTATGTGGAGCATTCATATAGGTCACACATATAAGTACTACATTGTTCATTGGATAGTGTTGTTTAAAGCACCTTAGTTTACCACAATTAACTTAGGTTGCATTCTCAACACATTCTTGTATGGGCTTTATGTGAATGATAACAAGACAATGTTACCATATGCTTACTTTGGAGTAGGAACATATGGTAACTTAGGAAACACAATAGGCAAGGGTATTGAATGCTTGAAGCCTTTATTTTTTCTAAATGCCTTTATGCATTTTCTACCGTAACTTCAGCTTTCCATTGATCACCCTTGCAATAATTGGAAGGAAGGTACGTGCACGTGTGATGATGATCAATATTGCTCATTCCCATTGTTTCCTGCAATTTCATATACATTCAAATATTGTATAAATAGTGTGTATTTCGGGACAATCATATTGAACTACATTCAAACAATGGTCCATGTTTTGTGGTAGGACCTCTCTAAGTAAAGTTTTGCTTGTGCGGTGTAGCGGAGTGGAACAAAACTAGATTTAATGAGATTTCCATGTGTCAAATTCCTACATTATTCATATGTGTGATTAGTAAGAATAATGTCCAACTAATAGAAGTGTTTCTACTATTAGTGTTTCATTGCGGTCTCTAAATTTGACCAAGAAGACATTGGAGTGGAAACATTTACAATATCTCTTTATTTATGAACATAATCATGTAGTTTCTAATATATTAGAAATGTAAAAATACATTAACTAACACGTGTTTACATGAATTGTCCTATCGAATAGGTTCACAAACCTTCACAAGTTATAATCAAGAGTTGCACAAAACACTGCAATAGAATTTGTTTTACATTTGTTTCACATATTAGGGAGACCCTATTTGATCTATGAAACTTTGTCAGATATATGAAGAGAGACTCCTTTCCATCCTTATGAATCCAGACTTGATTGCTACATAATCATTATCACTTTGACTCTTTATGGCTTCTCCAACATGAAATAAAATAAAAATTGTGCAGTATAATGTGATACAAGATCTTAAGGTATAAGAGGGAATAGTTTTAATTAAGAAGGAGAGAGGAATTCGAGGCAAAGAAGAGTAAAAATTAGATGTGTGAAAATTCAACACACTAATAATAAAATTGATAGTGCTTGATTTTCATGTATACCTAAACGTTTTTTTTTTATGTATATTATGTTTATTTGGTAAATAAAAATTATTGTGTTTGCATGAAAAATCTATATAACATTTTTCATATTCAATTATTAGTCTCTGTCGTAGGCATAGAGGGACTATAGCGATCGATAAATCGTTGACTTCATATTAGTTTGTCCTTTGACCACAAATATTTCCATATTATCTATTGTTGGAACTAGGGAACTGAAAACATCGATTTTTATATATAAAAAAGTACCATATTTGTCATGATCTGATTGGACAAGGGATTGGAGGTCTTATTGTCGACTTCTCTATTGCCAATGTTATATATGTTGGCATATCCAAAGTATTTGATTGTATATGGTCTTTTTGAATCATATATTTTGTTATGCATTCGTCGAAGGTGGATTAATGCTAGCATTAATTCGAATGTTTGTTTTAGCATTTTATGCTAGGTAAATTTATGGAAATGTTTGATATGGTGGCATATCCAAAGTTTGTCCTTCCAATACATTCTCTGTTGTTCGAACTATTGTTACAAAAAATACAATAATTTTTTTGAGATACGTCAGAGACCTGCCACATTGAATTTTTTTCTTAAATGTTTACAGAGCATTTCTGACAGACTTAAATGTTAACCTAACAGGGTTGGTAGAGTTGAATGGTTACTTAAAAGGCTTGTTACAAGACATTTTCTTCCGTTTTTAAAATTTATATGCTTCAGCGACATTGCTGGTTCACTAGTCCATGCTTGGTTTTTGCATGTCCATTGATTTCTTATTTGCATGGTGTTGTTGTTCTTGTTTGCATGTTCGTGTTGTTGCAGTTTGTACATTTGGGTTTCTACAATCGCGATTGGAACAACATCGTTCCTGGGGGAGTGGTTGTTGCTTGCTTCTTTCTTCATTGTATGTTGTTTATTGTTGCTTGATTCGATTTTGCAAGGTTCTAGTCTTGCGCCTGCAGTTGGGCATTTTACTGCTTCTTAGTCGGGTTCTTATTTGCCCAGGGTTTGCAATGTTGGGATGTTGCATCCGCAGTTGGATCTCTAGTTACATTTTTTGCATTGGAGTTTGCATAGAATACTGTTACAATAAAATAACAGACTAGAAAATTGCAAGCGATGTAAATTGCATCTCTTACGCGTTGAAGCAGAGTTTGTCGACCTCAAAGTATATTTCATAACTGGCGATGCTTTTTCCATGGATTATGTGTTAGTATGGTTTCATAGTTATGAGAGTACCTTTTTCTATGTGGGCAATATAGTTGTTCTCTCCCTTTTATTTTCCTCTTGTAAACTGTGTTTCTAAGTCTATAGTTTCTCGCCTTTCTGTGGTCGTTCTGACTGACCGTCGTTCAATTGCATACTTAGCCAGTTTTATGGACGCAACTTCGCAGATAGGCTCAATTGAACTATGACAAGTCGTGTTCGGTGTATACATTAGCATTTCCGAATTAGTTTTCTTTAAAAGAAGGGCTCTTGGAAAGAAGAGATTGCAACTTATCAAATTATAGGTTTCCTGGACAACATAGGTTAATGATCGCGGGTTCTCGGGGTGGCGGGCTGAAAATTGGGCTTCTGTTGATCTGTGCCCTACAAATAGCACGAAGAATTCCGCGATCATTCCAACTGACCGTCTTCGGTTGCATACTTAGCCAGTTTTATGGACGCGGCTTCGCGGATAGGTTGTATCGAACTATGATAGGTCGTGTTCGGTATATACATTAGCATTCCCGAATTAGTTTTCTTTAAAAGAAGGGCTCCTGAACAAATGAGATTGAAATTTATCAAATTATAGGTTTCGTGGATAGCATAAATTAAACATAGGAAATATGTAATTTTATAAAGTAGATATATAAAGCATGCAGAGAGCCCTCATCCCATACTTAGCCAGTTTTTGCATCGCGGGTTGTCGAGTTGGCCGGCTGAAAATTGGCCTTCTATTATTTCGTGCCCTACAAATAGCACAGAGAGTTCCACGATATACAAATTGACAATCGGAATTGCGAACTATTTAAATTTTAAGAGCCTCATGCCCAAAAAATTTAGCGTTCTCGAAATAGTTTATTTTAAGTACGTTTTACATACGCTGGTGGACAAAAACACAAAAAAAAATAGTAGTAAGCATTTTTTAGATCGCAGGTTCTCGGGGTGGCGGGCTCTAAATTGGGCTTTTGTTGTTCTGTGTCCTACAAATAGCACAGAGAGTTCTGCGATATACAAATTGACAATCGGACTTGCGGACTATTCGAATTACTTTTATTTACGTACATTTTGCATACGCTCGTGGACAAAAACACAAAAAAAATAGTTGTAACATATGTTACATAGGCCTCCATCCCCGCTACCTTCCACGCTTTCCAATAGACATTAATTATGCTTTCAAAAGTCAGAACCGACCAGACAGGTTCGAAAAGATGGGATTTAATAACTGGAAAGCTCGAGGACATCTCCCATTAAAATGAATAGACAGACGAATATTATGGGATCTGGTAATTTCTTTTTGCGTGTATTTTGAATTTGCAAAATAAAAAATTATTTTTATTTTTATTGCTTGTGTTGTTTTAGTTTTCTTAAAGGCTTCATCATAGTCCACGAACATGTCACCCACAGAGGCCTTGACGTGATGTCCCTCTTTAATATTGTGCATATCTTAGATGTCAGATTTGAGAATCTATTCGGATATGGGAATTTTAATATGTGTTGCTAGTCACTATTCAACGTACATATTCGAAAATATTGGCATTAATAAGCGAAAATATCGAGAACATCTGACATCAAAACGAATCAACACAAAATCTACGGAAGATCATCCAACGTTGTTTTTAAATACTTATTTCCATTTCTCTCTATCATCAAGGAGTTGCGCTTTAGGGTGCCTTTGTTCTAATGATCCTGGTCATGGACATGTAAGACAACTTAGAGATGCGATTGAGGGCCAGATGAAAGAAGAGAGACTGGTTTTATGTGATGTGAGCTTTGAGTAAAAAAAAAACTCGGTTATACAAGAGAAACTCATAGAGGAGGAAAAAAAAAGAACAAGTATGTTATGGTTGGTGTTCTCCGTGTGTTCAATGCTTTGGTTGGTTGAAAAGGCTACCTGGAGATTTGTTTGTTGAACTTCTTTGTTTTCTTGCTGGGAATTGTAATGGATTTTGAGGTCACGTGCAAAATAGTTTTTCGTTTAAGTATATAGCTTCTTCCAACAACACAGATTTGGCAAGTGTATCGAATTGTACAGATCCCACGAGAATTTGTCTTCCTTTAGGACAACACATTTATAGTGGCTTGCAAAATGGCCTGTCATGTTCGTAAATGACGCGAAATATTACTCCATTTGCAAATGTAACCAGAGGCAGGTAACAAAATATGTATGGGTGGATAAACCGACATATTATCACTACAAAAGTTTCTATTTCAAAGTTTGATGAGCTACTTGCGGGTCTAGTAACCTATTTGACAGAAAGCCATGTTCTTTGTCAAAGTTTGTTCAGTTTTCTTTGGATGTAGTTGCAGATTCCACATATTTGGAGTCACCGCCGAACATTCCAGACCTTTCTGTGGGCCACCATACCTCCACTGCTATGAGGAAAGATATATTATGATGCCATCTGCAACATTTGATACACTTGCCAGACCTGTGNTTGGATGTAGTTGCAGATTCCACATATTTGGAGTCACCGCCGAACATTCCAGACCTTTCTGTGGGCCACCATACCTCCACTGCTATGAGGAAAGATATATTATGATGCCATCTGCAACATTTGATACACTTGCCAGACCTGTGCTGGTGCGTTCTGCATCATTTGATGGACTTGCCACACCTGTGTTGCTCGAAGAAGTTATGTACCTCAATAGATTTGCATTTCACAGCTGGGCTAGATGTTTCTTCCAATTTACTGTGAAACGTCCAGCCCAGCTGCGAAAAAAATTCAGGTATGTAATTCAACATACAAATCTTTAGGCAGGCTTTTCAACCAAACAGATGATTGAATACAGGGAGAATACCAGTCACTGCATACTTGAATTTTTTTCCCATGCCATAGCTATTGTGACATAAAACGACTCCATCCACTTTGAAATCAGCCTGAATCACATTTCTAAGTTGTCTCGGATGTCAAGGGTCGGGAACATTGCAAGGAAAGCACCTTAAACCCCAACTTTTCGACGACAGAGGGAAATTAATACTTGACAAAGAATGAAATGTTGAATAACCAGCCATTGCAAGCAGGCCATATGTGGAAGAGACAAGGTATTCAAAAAACTGGGATAGATGTAGTTGGCAGCATCGATTAAGTACAAAACCCAAAATTGATATTCAACTCGTTTTATACAAATAAAGAGTTTGAACGTCAAGAAAACTATCAAGAAGCTTCATCAATGTACATATTTTTTATTGGTTGGCGGTAGGCCAAATCCCAATCGTTGTGGAAAATAGCCTCAATTGTATTTTGTAACCCATCTTATTTGAATATAGAATAATTTCGATTTATTTTTTAATAGTATTTTCCAATTTCTGGTATTTGTTTTAATTTTATTTTGTACCTTCTTCCCCTGTGTCATTAAACATGGACGACAAGATTTTGTTTCTATTGCCCGCTACTTCAATCTAAATAAAGCCTGCACTGATATTTCTTTACATTTTACATTTAAGAATAATTTTTCATAAGCCATACTTATGTGGCGTCGACCATGTATTTAAAGAAAGAAATTTGAGGACCTGTCCTGCTTCCATTATTCGGGTTCCGTAAATAGAATGAATTAATGAGTTACAACAAGGCGGCTCAAGTGTTGACGCAATGTTCCTGTTCAGTATGTCAGATATATTTTAGCTTCTTCTATTTGATAATATCCGTGCATATATACTAATATCAATACTACTGGAATAAGTACAAAAAACTTCCTCTTCGACAAAGCTTAGGAAATTATGTTTGGGTTTGTTGTAATGTCCCTTTCCAAATATGAGCTCCAGAGAGGAGGCTTAATGGTCTAAACCGCCTCGTTAGACTATAGCCAGGGCCAAAGAGGGGTAAACAGGGTTACTAGAGGTCAGTCCAGTCACAGGTGTTATATTCGAAAAGTGACATTGAGCTAAAAAGGGTTAAACACGCTTTTAAGTCATTATGAGCTAAAAATAGAAGTCAACAGTGAATTAGGGTTTCAACAATGATTTAGGGTTTTGGAAGTCAACAATGAATTAGGGTTTCAGCATGATTTAGGGTTTTGGAAAGCTATAAAGGAAGGGTCAGTGACCTAATTCATCATTATGCATATTATGACTTGTCATTGAGGAGAAGAGGCGCATCTCAGGATAGATAGTTCAGTGTATTCCAAGAGGAAGACACCAATTGGATGATTTCAGTGTTGAAAGATACACCCTATTCACCGGGAAGATCATCCAGGTCTTCCATCATTCTTCATTGATTCCGTAGTCATTGCGACGCATTTTCCAGACTTGGACGTGCGACACTTTTGGCTGATACATTTGGGGTTCCAGAGCGAGCATCAGGCCATATTCATGGAAACCCTTCCGACCCATTTCCCAATAGACCAAAGCGGTCATTTTGAGACACATATTGTCTAATTCTGATGGTGGAATCACTAGGACGCATTTTGCCAGAGAAAGAGGGGCACATTCCCCCAGGGGGATCCATTCGGGGTCCAAACTCACCAACAAAAGGGTCCGATAGTTACCAGTACTAAGCACTAGAGCAGGGTGCATCATTTGGGATAGTTTCTAAGCCATTCTGAGAAGTACAGCTCCCAGGGAAAATTTTCCATACTTCCAGCAATTACTGCCAGAGCTTCCATAGTCCCAGCGCATCCATTGATTCTGCGGTGCTCCCATATTCTAGGTATTATCTTTTAGTTGCTTATTTGTATTCCGGCTAAGATCCTTTGTCTATTGATCTAGTCGAGTATTATCAATTTATTCAGGCGCATTCGGCCATTTTGTAATCCACAGAGATATCATAATATAAACTTTGCAGTCATTTGTTGCATTTGTTATTTGTATGATCATTTATATGTTGTAAACAATTAATCCTACACACACATTAGCAGTGTTTCCTAGACTAGCCAAGTCGGGAACATTACAGTGGTATCAGAGCTTTAGTCCTACCAGCATATGACTAAAGACAATGAGTGCAACAGAAGACCCAGAGGGTCGTGAACACGTAGGTGACGAATATGTCACTTACAACAGGCATAAGGAAAGAAGGCATAGGCCTGATTTTCCCCCTTTTCCTCCTAGCTCAGAGGAAGAGGAAGAGGCACACAAAGAAGCAGAGAGAAGGGCAGATCGTGAGGCTGAGCGCGAGGTAGAGAGGATGATAGAAGACAAATATGAGCGACCAGAGGGCAGTGGCAAGGCCCCCATAGATCCAGAGACATATTTCATGCAGGTTATCAATGATATGTTAGCTAGTCAATGGACCATGTCTCAGTCCTTGGCACAGGTGGTTGATAGATTGGCTAGAGTGGGCACTCTAGACACACAAGTCCCGCATGCAGCACAAGGGAACTCAGGAGTAGGCAGTAGACCCCAGTCACCCTCTCGCACATACACCTCTGCGAGTAGGATTCCCATACCCTTGTTTCCCAGTTTCCAGAGGGAACCCCCGGTAGCAACACCACCATTGATAGCACATAGGCCACCCACTCATGCAGACGACATTGTAGAGTATAGGAGGGATTATGTAGCATTGGGTCGTGACTTCCATCAGGACATGACCTTAGTCAAGTACTGTGGACTCAGACTCAGGAACTGCCCCAGAGAGCCGCAGAGGGGAGGACCACAACAAAAGCATGGGCATAACCTCGATTTCATCTGAAAAGTTGGGAAACTCACCATCCCTTCTTTCAACGGATCATCCAAATACACCGCCAGAACTTGGGTACAAAAGCTAGACACGTATTATAAGCTCAACCAGATGACCGAGACAGAGGCCATTAGTTTCACGACCTTACACTTGGAGGGTGAGGCACATGATTGGTGGTATCATGGACTGGTGACATTGGGTCACAGTCGCATCACCTTCTATAGGGAGTTTACAGATAGGCTCATGGATAGGTTTGACAGGAAGGATCCCGAGATACACTTCAGGGATCTAGCCCAGTTGAGCAAACTGGCACAGCAAAGGCGTTCATCACAGAGTTTCAATGAGTAGTTATGGCAGTGACAGATATATCAGAGCCCGAGCTGATCATGCTATTCACAGAAGGACTCACGGAGCCTTTGAGAGGATGGGTGAAGGCATACATGCCTCCCACTTTGCAGGATGCCATCCTTCACACTCGAGATTTGGCAGACTTAGTGCCAAAGACTAAAAATTTCTCCAAATCATTTGTGCCCCAGATGGATCGAGACATGAAGCCATTCCAGAGAGAATGGAAGGGCAAGGAGAAGTTGGATGATGATACTAGGCGAGAGCTTATGAGGAAGAAGATTTTCTTCAGCTACAGAGATCCTTGGGTCCCCGGCCACAGGTAAAGAGAGAGATTAATTATATCGAGGTAGCAGCAGACAATGTGGACAGTGAGGAGGAGACGCAGGACAGTGGATCCACTAGTTCAGAGGAGGAGTCAGCACCAGCAGAGGAGCAGCCTCCTCATAGACCACCGCCACCAGCAGGAGCCCATCCTTCAGTAGTCCCACAACCACCAGAGCAGGCTAACAGGAGGAAACTAGCAAAGGGAGGAGTCATAGCGACCCTTTCTAGTGTTCCCAGGTATGGTACCCTTCGTATCAGAGGGACTATTCAGGGACAACAGGCAATCGCCCTAATAGATGGTGGGGCCACCCACAACTTCATCGACGCTTCACTAGTATCGAGACGGGCACTTCAGATAGAGGAGTTTAAGGGGTTTGATCTTGCGGTAGCACATGGCCACACAGTGGAGTGTCTAGACAAAGTTCCAAACTTAGAGATGAAGTTAGGAAACTACACAGTGAGAGACACATTTTATGTGGTTGACCTATCGGACACAGATGTGATGTTAGGAGTTCAGTGGATGATTACCTTGGGAAAAATCACTACCAACTACCAAACCTTGGAAATGGGATTCAAAGATCTGGATGGGAAGAAGGTTGTTCTAAGAGGTATGTTGACAGGAGCACCCAGGACAGCTTCAACCAAGAGGATGGAGAGGATATTTAGACATGGGGAGGTAGCATATGCCGCAAAATGCTTGATCACTACTCAGAAAGATTCTGAAGGTCGACAACAGTACCATACATAGATAAGAATTTATTGGGATGACATCAGCAGGTCTTTGAGGCAATTCCACCAAGGAGACCACCTGACAGGGGGTTTCAACACACCATTGAGTTGGAGGAGGGGGGAAAACCTATGATCACCCCCCCTATCATCATCCTAGGAGGTTCAAGGATGAGATAGAGAAGGAAATCAAGGAATTGCTGGCAATGGGACACATCAGACTAAACAACAGCCCATTTGCTTCTTCAATTGTCTTAGTTTTGAAGAAGGATGGCACCATGAGGATGTGCATTGATTACCGAGCCTTGAACAAGAAAACCATCAAAAATCGGTACCCTATCCCATGCATTGACAAGTTGATGGATGAACTGCATGGGGCAGTTTTCTTCTCAAAAATTGATCTACGCTCTGGATATCATCATATCAGCATCCGAGAGCAGGACATAGAGAAGAAGACATTTCGATGTCATTTTGGACACTTTGAGTTCTTGGTTATGCCATTTGGGCTAACCAATGCACCCGCGACATTCCATTCTTACATGAACCATATATTTAGGGATCAGTTAAGGAAATCAGTCTTGGTTTTCTTTGACGACATCTTGATCTATAGTCGGTCATGGCAAGAGCATATGAGGCACCTGGATGAGGTATTGAGCATCATGGAGGCATAGCCATTATATGACAAAGAGTCCAAGTGCGAGTTTGGTATGACAGAGCTACTTTACTTAGGCCACATCATCAGTGCACAGGGGGTACAGGTGCACCAAGAGAATATTAGGGCCATTCTGGATTGGTCGATGCCGAGGAACATGACAGGATTGAGGAGCTTCTTTGGGCTGTGCAACTATTATAGGCAGTTCGTCCAGGGTTTTCTCAGCTTGGAGCACCACTGACAGATCTTACCAAGCATGGGGCTTTCATATGGACCGAGAAATCACAGGAAGCCTTTGATCACATGAAGGAAGTCATGGGCACTTGTCCAGTGTTGGCACTACCAGACTTCACCTTGCCATTTGTACTAGAGTGTGACACATCGGGCGAAGGGATTGGTGCAATTTTGATGCAGGGAGGACACCCCATTGTATTCGAGAGCCAGAATCTTAGTCAACCTAAGAGGTTGTACTCCATTTATGGAAAGGAAATGTTGGTAATCATGCATGCCTTGACCAAGTTCAGACAATATTTGGTGGGTAGCAAATTCGTGGTCAAGACCGATCACAACAGTTTGAAATATTTCCTTGAGCAGAAGGAACTCAGTGAGCACCAACAAAAATGGGTGACGAAGGTATAGGCATTCGACTTTGACATAGAGTATGTCAAGGGGAAGAAGAACATTGTGGCCGATGCACTATCGAGGAGACCTGGGACATGTTCTTTGATGGAGATTTCAACAGATTGGAAATCCCACTTGTTAGTGGAATATTCCAAGAACAAGTTCTCTTGTGAGGTGATGGATGGGAAGATACGGGATGACCGGTATAGGGTCATTGACGATGTCATATTTTACAAGGATAGAGTCTACTTGGTAACAGATTCAGGGCTCAAGAAGAAGATCCTCACCGCAGTTCATGATTCACCTCTAGCAGGCCATCAAGGGTTTTTCAAAACCTATAGACAGATCAGAGAGAGGTTCTCATGGAAGGGCCTCAAACAGGACGTTATGAGACACGTCAGTGAGTGTGTGACTTTCCAGTAGAACAAGTCAGAGCATGCTCTTCCAACAGGGCTACTTCAGCCACTCCTAATTCCAGAGCAGAAATGAGAGAGTATATCTATGGACTTCATTACAGGTCTACCCAAGGTCCAGAATAAGGAGTGTATTTATGTAGTGGTCGACATATTGACCAAGTTTTCTCACTTCTATGCCATATCAATAGAGTACAACGCAGTTCAAGTAGCCAAGCTTTTCTTCAGGGAGGTCTTTAGACTTCATGGGTTTCCAAAGAACATTATCAGTGACAGGGACAGTCGGTTCATAGGGACATTTTGGAGAGAGTTGTTTCGGTTGGTGGGGACAGAGTTGACACCTAGCACCAACTATCACCCTCAGATAGATGGGCAGACCGAGATTGTCAACAAGTGGGTTGAAGGGTATTTGAGGAACTATGTAGGAGGANAACAGAGAACGTGGTTAAATTTGGTTACATTTAGGAGAACATTGCTACAACACCACCTTCCACATGTCCATTGGTATGACACCCTTACGAGCATTGTATAGATATGATGCTCCCACTTTGGTAGACTTGGTCTTCGGGGAGAGCAGAGCTCCCAAGGCCAAGGATTGGATCATAGAGAATCGGGAGAATCTCAATTTGTTGAAAGAGAACCTGTATACAGTGCAAAACTGACAGAAGATAAGTGTGGACAGGCACAGGATAGAGTACAGCTTTAATGTTGGTGATTTGGATTGCTTGAGACTCCAACCCTATAGACAGTCATCTCTGAAGATGAGTGGGGTCGAGAAGCTCAAGCCCAGATTTTATTGTCCTTACAAGATCATGCGCCGAGTAGGCAAGTTTTCTTACGAGCTACAACTTCCAGAGGGGAGCAAGATTCATAACGTGTTCCACGTGTCTTGCCTCAAAAAGGCAGTGGGACAATTCATTAGCAAATCAGAGGAGCTTCCCCCGTTGGATGAGGAGGGACAGTTGGAGTTAGTTCCGAAGGAGATTTTGGAGTTTCAGGAGTGGAAACTGAGGAGCAGGGACATCAAAGAGTGTTTGATCAGATGGAGAGGGCTTCCAGTAGAGGACGCTACTTGGGAGAGCGAGCAGGTGTTGCAGCACCCTGGATTGGTATTGCTTGAGGACAAGCAATTTCGGAAAGGGAGGACTGTAATGTCCCTTTCCAAATAGGAGCTCCAAAGAGGAGGCTTAATGGTCTATACCGCCTCGTTAGACTATATCCAGGGCCAAAGAGTGGTAAACAGGGTTACTAGAGGTCACTCCAATCACAGGTGTTATATTCAGAAAGTGACATTCAGCTAAAAAGGGTTAAAAGCGCTTTTAAGTCATTATGAGCTAAAAATAGAAGTCAACAGTGAATTAGGGTTTCAGCAGTGATTTAGGGTTTTGGAAGTCAACAGTGAATTAGGGTTTCAATAGTGATTTAGGGTTTTGGAAGTCAACAGTGAATTAGGGTTTCAACATGATTTAGGGTTTTGGAAAGCTATAAAGGAAGGGTCAATGACCTAATTCATTATTATGCAGATTATGACTTGTCATTAAGGAGAAGAGGCGCATCTCAGGAGAGATAGTTCAGTGGGTTCCAGGAGGAAGACACCAGTTGCTTGATTTCGGTGTTGAGAGACACACCCTAGTCACTAGGGGGATCATTCAAGTCTTCCATCATTCTTCAGTAGCAGTTACACAGTGTTCAACAGGAAGGGCACATTCATCCAAAGTGAGGGCACAGCTTCTGAGAGGGTTTTTAGTCGACTTATCCCATCCAAGGAGAATTTTGAGATTTCCCTATGACCCATTTGAGAGGAAGGCAAGGTGCATCTTTTGCCTAGTTCCTCATCAGATTCCGACGGAGGAATCAACTGGGGCACATTTTCCATACTTGGACATCCGACACTTTTGGCGGATACATTTGGGGTTCCAGAGCGAGCATCAGGCCATATTCAGGGTAACTCTTCCGACCCATTTCCCAGTAGACCAAAGCGGTCATTTTGAGACACATCTCGTCTGATTCTGACGGTGGAATCACTAGGACACATTTTGCCAGAGAAAGAGGGGTGCATTCCCCCAGGGGGATCCATCCGGGGTCCAAACTCACCAGCAGAAGGGTCCGACAGTTACCAATACTAAAGACTAGAGCAGGGTGCATCATTTGGGATAGTTTCCAGGCCATTCCGAGAAGTACAGCTCCCAGGGCGAACTTTCCAGACTTCCAGCAGTTACCGCCAGAGCTACCATAGTCCCAACGCATCCATTGATTCTGCAGTGATTCCATATTCCGGGTATTATCTTTTAGTTGCTTATTTGTATTCCGGCTAAGATCCTTTGTCTGTTTATATAGTCGAGTATTGTAAGTTTATTCAGCCGCATTCAACCATTTTGTAATCCACGGAGATATCATAATATAAACTTTGCAGTCCTTTGTCGCATTTGTTATTTGTATTATCATTTATATGTTGTAAACGATTAATCCTACACACACATTAGTAGTGTTCCCTAGACTAGCCAAGTCAGGAACATTACATTTGTCGTGTCAAACAACTATGTTCCCTGTTCCGTCATATACATCTTGCAGCCAAAGAACTTTTGTAGTCTACAATTTATGCTTTAACTGCTCATAATTGACCAAGCGTTCGAAAAGGTTGTCATTAATAAAGGAACGACTAAAGTTGTCTTAATTACTTAAGTCACACCAAATTTTGATTACATTTAATTTAGTTTAGGTATTGATGTTTATGGAGAACCGACGTTTTCTCATGTCATTGCAAGGAATACAAGATGAATAGATGATAAGGAGTTTATCTCGTCGACCACAATGCAAATTCATATTTCTTGTTGCGCTATGTACATCTTGCAGTCAAAATTTTCGTGGTTTCAACGAAATTTGCGAACCGAAGAGAATCCTGCAATTGGGAGATCATTTGCACTTGAATTAGAAACAATTCATTAATATATATTAGTATGAATACTATTCAGATAAATATGAAAACTTTCTCCATTAATACCTATTAGTATGAATACTATTGAAATAGATATCAAACCTTTCTTTTGGCGAATACTTAGCCAGTTATCTGGCCACCAGGCCCTGGGTTCGTGGTACCCAGCACCTATGTCCCATGTTCCGTCATATACATCTTGCAGCCAAAGAACTTCAATGATGTGAAATTTATGCTTTTACTAGTGAGAACCCATCAGGGGTTCGAACACATTGCCATTAATAAATAAATAAATAAAAGGTTAAGTATCTCATAGTTTTTTCGGCAATGAGATACTTATCCCTTTTTCCCCTTTTGCTTTTCCCATCCACTATGGCTTTCTAGTTTTATACTTATTCGTCTTTCTATGATGGGCGGTTGCAGGGTTCGCGGGCTGACATATCTTCATCTCCATTTGTATCTTCACATGATGAATCCGACCGACTGTTGTTCCTTTCCATACCTAGGCAATCTTATGGTCGTGGTTGCTGGGTCGATGCGTACTAACTGGTCTTTTCTTCTTCCCGCTCGTTATCGCTTTCTGGATATATACTTAGTGGCCTTTCTATGGTATATGGTTCCACAGTTGGCGGGCTGACATGTCTTCATCTCCATCTATATCCTCACATGATGAAACAGACTAGTCGTTGTTCCTTTCCATACTTAGCCAATTTTATGGCCGTCGTTGGGGGGTCGGCGCTTGCGAACCCAGTTGTTTATCGTTTCGTTATATACATCTTGCACTCAAAACATCCATGATCTACAATTCCACCGTGGGTTCCTCGTATACATTAACTTTGTACAAAGTATCTGTTGTTGCCTTCCATCCCTAGCAACTTCATGTCCTTCCTGATATACATCAACAATGCTCTTACTAGTGACAAGTGGACACAGTGGTATGAAAGATACTTCCATGATCTGCAATTTATGCCTTAACTGGTGAGAACTCAGCAGGGGTTCGAAAGTATTTGCATTAATAATCAAACACTAGATGTTCTTCTGTGAGATACTTAGTTCTTTTTCCCTTCTCTTTTTCTCGTGTATTATCGCTTTCTAGTTATATACTTAGTCGTGTTTCTATGATTGCGGCTTCCAACGTTGGCGTGTTGAAATATCTTCATCTCCATCTATATCCTCACATGGAGAATTGGACCGTTTGTTGTTCCTTTTCATACCTAGTGAATTTTATGCCTGCGGTTGCCTAGTTGGCATAATTAAACTCTACTGCTTTTTGTTTCATCATATACATCTACCACTCAAAATTTATGTGATCTACAATTCCACTGCGAACTCCTCTGTCCTTTTTCCCTTATTTTCTTCCCATGTATTATGGGACTATAAAATATGGACATGATATTTTATAGAGCATGTACGACTTCCGCATTCCATACCTAGCGACATTTTGGATCGTCGGTTCTCGGGCGGGAGGGCTCAAAATTAGGCCTCCATTGTTCTGTGCCCTACAAATAACACCCAAAATTCCGCGATATACAAATTGACAAGCGGACCTGCAAACTGGTTGACTCAACATTGCACTTCTATTGTTCTGTGTCCTCCAAACAACGCTTCCAGTTCCGCGATATACAAATTGACACACGGAATGCAGTGCTGGCGAAGTGGACATTACCATTGTTTACGGATGCTAATCCCTATGAAGTATCTAACAGTATCTAAAAAATTATTTTCAATACTAAATTAGCTCTTAGTAATGACAACTGGACATAGGTACGAAACAATTGGCATCGCACCCTCTGCAATATACAAATTGACTACCGGATTTTGACATCGTCCGCTCTTTCGTGTTACAGATTAAGCATTCAAATGTTCAGAGTGATACAATTTGAACGTCAGGGCCTTGCGTCTTATGTAGACACCTTGTCAACCTGTTTTGTATCCTCGTGTTGCCGGGATCACGAAATGTGAAACTCTAGCATTGGTGGGTTGACATATCTTTATCTCCATCTATATAATCACATGACGAATCCGATCGACCGTTTTTGCTTTCCATACTTGGCTAATTTTATGGTCACAGTTGTCGGATTGGCGCCAATTTCATCTCCATTTATATCCTTGCATGGCGAATTGAACCGCCCGTTGTGCCTTTTCATACTTAGTGAATTTTATGCCCATGGTTTCCGAGTTGGCGCAATTGAACTATGTTCCTTTTTGTTCCACTCAAAATTTCAGTGATCTACAATTCCACTGCGAACTACTCCATCCTTTTTCCCTTTTTTTCTTCCTGTGTATTATGGGACTATAAAGTATGGACATGATATTTTATAGAGCATGTACGGATTTTGCATTCCATACCTAGCGACATTTTGGATCGCGGGTTCTCGGGCATGCGGGCTCAAAATTGGGTCTGCATTGTTCTGTGCCCTACAAATAGCACCCAGAATTCCACGATATACAAATTGACAAGCGGACCTATGGATTGGATGACTCAACATTGCACTTCTATTGTTTCGTGTCTTCCAAACAGTGCTTCCAGTTCTGCGATATACAAATTGACACACAGAATGCATGGCTGGCGAGGTGGAGATTGCCATTGTTTACAAATGTTAATCCCTATGAAGTATCTAACAGTATCTAAAAAATTATTTTCAATACTAAATTAGCTCTTAGTAGTGAAAATTGGACACAGAGGTATGAAACATCTGGCATCGCACCGTCCGCAATATACAAATTGACCACTAGATTCCGACATCATCCGCTCTTCCGTGTTACAGATTATGCATTCAAATGTTCAGAGCGATACAATTTGAACGTCGGGGACTTGCGTCTTCTGCAGACACATTGTTAGCCTGTTTTGGATCCTCCTATTGTCGGGTTCACAAAATGTGCAACTCTTGGATACTGTTTCGGGTTGGCATCAAGCTTCATTGTACCACGGTTCACAAATGTTTCAAAGTATCTATCCATGCCTCAGTTGGAATTTGGCCCTCCACAATGTACAAATTGACTAGCGGGTTCACATCTTGTACTCAAAATTTATGTGATCTACAATTCCACTGCGGACTCCTTCATCCTTTTTCCTTTTTCTTCTTCCCTTGTATTATGTGCCTCTAGTTATATACTTAGTCGCCTTTCTGTGATCATGGGTTCCAGTGTTGGCGGGTTGACATCTTTATTTCCATCTATATAATCACACGACGAATCCGACCGACCGTTATTGCTTTCCATACTTAACCAATTTTATGGTCGCGGTTGTCGGGTTGGCAGTCATGAACTCTACTTCTTCTTGTTCCGTGATGTACATCTTGCACTCAAAACTTTCGTGATCTACAATTCTACCGCAGACTCCTCAAACTCGCAAGCTTCACTCTACCATCGTTCACAAATGTGCTTCCTAATATACATTGGTTATGCTCTTACTAGTGACTCTTACAAGTGACAACTGCAAACAGTAATACGAAACATCTCGCATCCAGCCTTTCGCAATATAGAAATTGGCTATCGGGTTCCGACATCGTCCCCTCTTTCGTCTTACAGATTATGCATTCAAATGTTTCGAACGATACAATTTGACCCTCGGGCCCTCACGTGTTCTGGGCAAACCTTGTGACCCTATTTTGGATCCTCATGTTCACGGGTTCACGAAATCTCCAATTCTTAGTCAGTGTTTCGGGTTGGTGCATTTGAACTCTGATGCTTCTTGTTTCGTGATATACATATTTCACTCAAAATTTCTGTGATTTACAATTCCACCGCGGACTCGTTGGTCATTTTTCCCTTTTCTTCTTCCCTTGTATTATCGCTTTGTGGTTATATACTTAGTCTCCTTTCTATGATCGCGGGTTCCAGTGTTGGCGGGTTGACATATCTTTATCTCCATATATATAATCACACGACGAATTCGACCGACCGTTATTGCTTTCCATACTTGGCCAATTTTATGGCCACGGTTGGCGGGTTCGTGGTTTTGAACTCTGCTTCTTGTTGTGTCGTGTACATCTTGCACTCAAAACTTCTGTGATCTACAATTCTAGCACGACCTTGTCGAACTCACAAGCTTCACTCTACCACGTCTAAAAAATGTTTCAAAGTATCTCTTGCTTCCTTCCATCCCCACTAACTTCCTGTCCTTCCTAATATACATTAGTTATGCTCTTACTAGTCATATACAAATTGCCCTCTGGGCTGTCCTACCATACCCTCTTCGTTGTTATGCGTATTGCACTCAAAAAATTTCGAGACATACAATTTGACCCTCACGCCCTCACCTTCAACGGTTGTACCTTGCAACCTTATTTTGTAGCTATTTTTTTCGTGTGCCCACGACCTCCGTACTTTCTTACTATGCAATTAGAAACCTTTCGAGCTAACAACTGACCATGCAGGAATCGTCAACATTGTCATTAATGGGTGAAATGCTCGAGGAGATCTCCCATTATTACGCATTAAACCAAGATGTGCGAAGACTTATTTTGTCCCTTCCAATTGTTCATCTCGAACACACATTGTCGTGTTGGGTCGCTCAAGAAATCTACAATGCTTAATCGCTCATTGCAATATCCTCCATGTTCGCATTTCTATGCATGCAATTACTAGTGTTTAATGTTAACAACGCATCATGCAACAGCCGTCCAAATTGTCATTAATCAACGAAAGTCTCAAAGACATCTCCCATTCACATGCTTTGGACCAAAATTTGCGCAAGGTTATATTATCCCTTCCAACTTTTCATTTCATTCATCGTCTGGAGCAAACAAACGTTCTTGTAGACTTATGGCAGCAGTTCGATAGTAGTTTTGTGGAGATACAGTAAATATGTTCGCACACGAGGACCAGAACTTCATGTGGTCCAGGGCATACTTTTATTATTCATCCCATTCCACCCAGAACAAAGTGATTTGGAACTCTGGAATCGTTCGTGCAGGTTGCGTCCCCGAGGCTTTTGAATGTAAGGAGGTGGTCTCTTGGTGCGCCGAAAGATATATTTCAGGCCAAAGAATTATTCCATTGCGCAACCATTATCCTATTTCTTTGTCACCTCAAGTCTTCCGCGAGATGTTAAGATTTTCGGAGCCAACATTGACGTTTAGAGGACAAGACTGCAAGCAATTTCTAGAAAAACATGATAACGGGTTGGACGTCTTAGCTGACTTCCTCGAAGACCCAACAACAGTTCCTGAAGATATCACAAGGTTGCAGGTAAGTTCCTTTAGAAATCCATTCCGGGAAATTACTTGGTTGTTTACAAGAATAACGGGATAGGTATCCACGACAAGCATGTCCCATATAATTATTTATATTTTGTATTTCACAGTCAAGGAACAATACATTTTCAATTGGGGGAAGCTAATTTCCATTGATCTCTGTTCCCAGTTGTCACAATTCAAAGAATCGAATAAATTTTATATGTCATCCTACTTGATTTTCGCAATTGTGCATTGTTGCCCGTTTCCAAAACTTTCTATTTCCAATAAAATAAATTGTGGATTCGACCCAATAACATTCTGGTACGAGGCCCTATGGAGGCACAAGGCCTCCCATTGTTTTTATGAAGTTTTTAATGGCTTTGTCTCAGTTTTCAAAGATTTATTGTTAGGCAAGGATACTCCGTAGATGTTTGGTCAGACAACCAAGTTTTTGAACAGGAAGGGCACACTTGAGCAAGAGGAAAATCACAGTGTCCTCATGGTATTTGGCTCTAAGAAAAATCGTTCCTTCCTTCCATGCCACATCACGGAAAAGATGTTTGTTGCAGAAATAGCAAGGCAATACAACCACTGGTTGCATTTTTTCCATGACAAGAAAAAAAAAACCAGTTCATTCCTCTGCCCTGGAAAGTCAGAGACTTCGTGTGCATAAACATCAACAAGATTGACGAGTTTGTCGCCCATTTCAAGAAATTGAACCTAACATATGATGAAAGGATAAAAGGGTTCGACCCTAATGGCATTTCTTAAGAACATTTACTTGTTGTTGGCTTTAACACCTCTTTTATCCATATACACCTGACCCAAGATAGGGTCAGTGTCAACAACAATCTTGCTTCTGCCGATTGCGATGCAGAGACATTGCAAAGTGCGACTAAATTGTATAGACAACATGGAAAAGTATCTGGTGAGAAGAGTACTCGGTCCCCTACCAACACTCCCAAGAGCATGACATCACGGAGCATCGCTTCGACAGTCCACTCCAGTAAGAAAGCAAACCAAAAATCTTCGAACAGAGGAGGAGATAAGAACCCTCCTCGCATAAATATTGATAGTTCTCACAAAATTCCACTGACGAAGAAGAGAAAAAACAATGCAGGGCATGCAGAGGAACCTGAAATTGAAAGTGGAAAACTGCAACTTGAAATTGAAACTGAGCACAAGTAGAAAATTGGGTCGTCCGCAGTGGAAATATCTGAGACTGACTTTTTTGACGTAGATGAATCCTTTGTAATCCAGAGCGTTATTTTTGACAGCTAATCTAAAAGTATGGTCATTGAAAAGAGAGATGTAACAAACAGGAAAGGCAAATCTCGCACAGAGATTAACTTTAGGGAAATACGGTCGTCCCAAATCTCCTCATTTCACCAGGTAACCGGTGAAATTCTTCGTGATTCCATTGGAGGAATTGAGACAAAAAATGCCAATTTGAAAGACCGCCTCAACGAGTTTGAGCAGGCTTTCATTGCAACCCCAGAATTTGCCAGTCCTTTGGCAAAAATCATGTCTGCTACCACTGCAGCCAAGATGAAAGTATCCTCTACCCTCCTTGCATGCTCTAGAGCCCTTGTAGAGAATAACATCAACAAAAGAATGAAGCTAGTTACTAAATCCTGGGAAACATCGCAAAATTTAGTTTCCTTCGGAAAGAAGGCTAATGATTTCTTGCAACATTTGGAGACGAATAAAAAATGAACAACATTTATGTGATCAGGTGCTGGCCCATTTTGCCAACTATGTCATCAACACATCGAAACTGAAAAGAAGACAAGAGAAACTCCCCTCCCCAAAGCAGACCAAAAAAGTAAAAGAATGCTGGCAAAAGAAAGTTAACAACCTGAAGCTCATTGTCAAATCATGTAGACAAGTCATATCATCATATCAGAAAAGGAAGATTTATTCACAACCCTGCTCTAGATGGACTTAGCCAGAACTACCAACGAGGTTCAAGATCCAAACTTAATTCTCAAATCCTTGTCAATCACCAAAGAAGCCTTCCAGGAACAAGTTGATATTTTAAAGGGGTTGTCTTTCGAAAAGTTTTACGGCATACTTGAACATCGTCTAGATGAGCATGACCGCTGGGTACTGGACTATGCGACACACAATGAAGAAATTGAACAGAGTTTGCATAGTATTTCAATGGTTCTAAGGAAATTAGAAAACGACCTTTACGACATAGAAATCCGGGATGAAATCAACACGGCCCCCATGAAAAGCTACATCCAAGAATGGTTCCAACAGAGAATGGACAGCCTCATCCAGGAAGGGCTACAACCGGTCAACAGGACTCCACTGATCATCGACGACAATAACAAAAACACGTCGGCTTCATAATAAGTCTATACTAGCATCTTGTTTTCTTTATCAATCCAGTTTAAGTCTATGATGTCATATTGTTTTCTTTATCAATCCAGTTATGACCTCTTTAAATAGAAAACTGTAACCAAAGACTCATAACTTCCAATTTCTTCTTTTCAAGTCTTCCTCTCTACCGTCGCACACTTCTTCTTTCGACATTCATAATTATTGTACTTATTTCTTTTTATGGTCTGCGGGAGCCCCAATCCCAGTCTATATGACAAACACATTTAAATTTCCAGAAACATGCAACAGACATTATTAATTTTTGATAAATTCCAAAGAAAACTGATTCGATAATGCCTTTATTGTATACTAAATTTTGGGTTTCCAGAAACCTTTCTTGTTTGTTCCAAAGAAAACTAATTTGGATCTGCTACATTTCTTGTGTCCTATTGTATGCTAATTTTGTTGTCTTGAATGATGTTGTTACTATTCTATTGTATGCTAACTTTTTGGGTGTCCAGGAACCTATACTTTGATAGATTTTGATTTCTCTTGTGTCCAGAACCCTTTGCTTTAAAGCAAACTAGTTCGGGAATGCTAATTTCTTTGTGTTTTCCTCCACGAAACTATGTAACAAACGGTATTACTATTCTATTGTATACTTTTAAATGTTGATGTAATTTCCAGAGATATGTAACAGACATTATTTATTCTATAATAAGTTTCTATAGTTCGCAAGTCCGCTTGTCAATTTGTATATCGCGGAACTCTCGGTGTTATTTGCAAGGCACGGAACAAGAGAGACCCATTTTTTACCCCGCCAGCCCGAGAACCCGCGATCCAAAAACTGCCTAAGTATGGAATGAGGGATCTGTGCATGCTCTATAAAACGTGTGCAAAGAAAACTAATTCGGCGATGCTATATTTTTTTTGTCCAAGAAAAGACTTAGTTTTAAAGTAAACTAATTCGAGAATGCTAATTTTTTTTGTGTTTTTCTTTATGAACCTTTATAACAGACATTATTACTATTATATTATATGCTTTTAAATGTTCATGTAATTTCCAGAGATATGTAACAAACATTATTAATTTCTGGTAAATTTCTATAGTCCGCAACTCCGCGTGTTATTTTGTATATCGTGGAACTGTCAGTCCTATTTGTAGGGCACGGAACATCAGAGGCCCAATTTTGAGCCTGCCGGCTCGAAAACCCGCAATCCAAAAACTGGCTAAGTATGCAATGAGGGCTATGTGCATGCTCTATAAAATCTCATCCCCATACTTTATAAAAGTACAAATTTCATATGTATAAAACTAAATATCTACTTTATAAAAGTACATATT
>SNQJ01S0036479.1:54630-90427 GCA_010110895.2 Picea sitchensis
ATACTAGTGTACACGTGCAAGGCATACATGTGTAGCTAGCACATATAAGACTCGTACATGTACTAATAAAAATAATTGTCACACCTAAATTAATTCTTGTATGCGTCCAATCCAATCAATGAGACCATTCATTTCATAAAAGATAGTAAACTATTTAAACTTACTTCCATCTTCCATCCCTTTCCTTCCTTTGCTAGACTATCTTGGAGCGTCAACTATATTGACCTAACTCCAAATAGAACTCGTAAACGGAAGTGTCAACTCTCTTGACCAAGCTTCCCCAGCAGACAATTGATAATCATCATCACACGTCTAGGAGAGAGTGATATAACACCGTCCTCCCATGGCTCCGGGTTTCAGAGGATACACGGTGGGAAATGCCTCCACCCCTCCTAATAGGACTAGGGTCCACACCCTACCATGGAACATACAGTGGCACTATGTTGCTAGGAATTTTGTCAACGTATATTCAGTTTTAGGCAGTCTCACCACCTGAAAAACCTGCATTGGTCCATATATCATATCAATGCATTTGAACCAATATAATTTCACATACAAAGATTCTTACCATATTGTTTCTTGGTCGGTGTTCATGACATCAACCTTTTATTATCATTATCCTTTGGCTATTTCATAGCCCATTGACCTACAGATTAGTCTATAACACAAACCCATACATATTTATGCATTATCATCATGTAAATGCATTTAACCATATTCTCAATTCGGTATCCACGTACCAACAACTTTAAATGTCAAAATTTTCAAGTTTAGAAATAGATTGCATAATATCCATCATAATTCAAATAACATTAAACATTCATAGAATTGACATTCACATAGGTTCATACGTCTTAAAAATTTAAGTGTATCATTAATAGTTTCACAATGAATAGAAAATAAATGTGATTAGGCCTTAGGTAATTCTAGCTATCTAAGTAAAAAAGGTCGCATTACATACACCCAACCTTCGGGAAAACATATTCCCGAGGTGGTCAAAAAAGTGAGGGATGATCTCATCGTAAGGTCTCTACATTCTCCCAAGTAGAAGATCTTGGGCTATACTTGTCCCACTGGACCTTAACTTGGTCTACTAGACAGTTCCTGAGTTGTCAGACCCTACGGTCCAATATGTGTAACGGTTCTACCGTGAGGGTTCCTGTGTCTGATACCTGCGATTCCTTCCAATTCAATTTATGAGATTCGTCGGCAACATAATGACGTAGAACATATACATGAAAAACATTACGAGTTTTATGTAACTGGGGTGGCAGTATGAGACGATAGGCAACATGTCCAATTCTCTCTTGGATTTTAAATGGTCCTATAAATCGAGGCGACAACTTTGTCCCCTTCCCAAACCGAATGGTACTCTTATTAGGCCTGATACGAATGAAAACTTGATCTCCCACTTTATAACTTCGGTCAATCCTATGTGCATCAACATAACTTTTTTGTCTATCATGTGCTTCCTTTAGTCATTGCCTAATCTGAATCACCTGTTCCTCCATCTCTTGAATCAATTATGGCCTAACTACCACTCGGTCTTCTAACATTTCCCAACTCAACGGTGTCTTGCATGGGCTTCCATACAGAGCTTCATAGGGTGGCATTCCAATGGAGCTATGAAAGCTATTATTGTAGGCGAACTCTACCAAAGGTCGGTACTTCTCCCAACGGGTTTGATTATCCATAACATACATCCTAAGCATGTCTTCCATAACCTGATTTACTCTCTCAGTCTTCCCATCTGTTTCAGGATGATAAGTTGTGCTTAAGTTCAACTGAGTCCCCAATGTTGACTGCAAACTTGTCCAAAACCTTGAAGTGAATCGGGAGTCCCTATCTGAAATGATCTTCTTGGGTAACCCGTGCAAATAGATGACCTCACTTATAAACACGCGTGTCACATCAGTGACATCATAAGTTTCTCTAACCAGAATAAAATGAGCACTCTTGGTCAACTTATAAACTATCGCAAGAATGGAATTGTGTCTATGCGATGTGAGTTGCAATCCCACAACAAAATCCATAGAAATGACTTCCCATTTGGACATCGGAACATCATGCGGTTGTAGGAGACTTGTTGGGTGGTGGTGGTCAACCTTCACTTGTTGACATTCTAGGAACTTGGTGACGAAATGGACTACATCACGCTTCATGCCTACCCAGAAGAAAAGCTTCTTCATGTTTGTGTACATTTTCTTCACACCCGAATGCACACAATAAAGTGCTCTATGGGATTTCTTGAGTATGACGCTTAGAATATCCCCACCTTTTGGGATGTACATCCTTCCTTGATATCTTAAGAGTCCATCTGCTTCCAGGCTATATCCTTCATACTTTGGATCTAATTGCCTTCCACTCTGAAGGGTTGAGGACCTTTAAATACCAACTATCTCCAATAAGTTTCCCCAACACACGCTCCCTCAAATTAACTTTTAAGGGTACCAAGGAGAAGACACGTGATCTCCTGCTCCAGGCATCCGCGACCACATTCTCCTTTCCTTTGATGTACGAAATTCCAAAATCGTACTCACTACATCGCCTCTGCCTAGAATTGAGATCCCTTTGAGTGAAGAGATTCTTTAAGCTTTCACGGTATGTTTTGAGCTCAAAGTTTCGCCCCACTAGATAGTGCCTCCAAAGTTTCAGAGCTAGAATTACAACTGTCAATTCTAAATCATGAGTAGCATAAAGCTCCTCATGTTGCTTCAACTTCCTTAACACATATGTTATCACTCCTCCATCCTGCATTAGCACGGCCCCCAACCTTTTCTTCGAGGCATCTGTGCAGACTGTGAAGTCTTTTTCCATATCCGACACTCGTAGAATTGGTGCACTAGCTAGTAACCTCTTAAGCTCAATGAATGCAATATCACATTCTTCTGTTCATTCATACCTGACCTCCTTGCGCTGCAAAGTGGTGATGGGTTTCACTATTTTAGAGAACCCTTCCACAAATCTCCGATAATAACCCTCTAGCCCCATGAAGCTTCTTACCTGATGAGCATTTTTTGGCACTAGCCATTCCATAATGGCCTTTACCTTTTCTAGGTCCACAAAAATTCCTTCATTGGAAATGATATGACCTAAATAGTGAATTTCTTTCTAGAAGAAATAACACTTCGACAACTTGCCATACAATTTGCTCTCTTTAAGGCATGACAACACCACTCCCAAGTGTTCCTCGTGCTCTCCTTCATTCTTGGAATAAATGAGGATATCAACCAGAAAAACCTATACAAAGCGGTCTAAGTACTTTCGGAATACACCATTCACGAGGCTCATGAATACTGCTAGCGCATTGGTCAAACCAAAAGGTACTAGAACGAACTCGTAATGCCCAAACCGAGTTCGAAATGCAGTTTTAGGAATATCGCCTTCCTTAATCCTTAACTAGTGATACCCTGATCGTAGATCAATTTTTTAGAACATTACTGCTCCTTTCATCTGATCAAAGAGATCATATATCCATGGCATTGGGTACCTATTTTTCACTGTAGCACGGTTCAGGTCCCTGTAATCTATACACAGTCGTAAGGAACCATCCTTCTTCTTGACAAAAATTACTGGTGCACCCCAAGGTGAGACGTTAGGCCTTATTAGCCCTAAGTCAAGTAGTTCCTTCATCTGCATCTGCAACTCACAAAGTTCTGGCACCGTCATTCTATACGGTGTTTTGGAAATTGACTCAGCACCAGGTTTTAGCTTTATGGTAAAATCAAGCTCCCTCTCAGGAGGTAACCTTGACAATTCTTTCAGAAAAACATCCTTAAACTTCGACAATACTATATATTGATCCAAGGAGGGTCCTTTCCCTTCATTGACTGCTTCCACTACATATAATCGATAACCTTGCCTCATGCAACGTTTAACCTTCATGGTCAAGATAAAGCATAGAGACACTTTCCTCTGTACACCGTGGATCTCTATTGACCTTCCTTCATTGTCAATACATAGCACCCTTTTTGCGAAACAATAAACCATAGCTCGATGGGATTCTAACCAAAACAATCTGATGATTAGGTCATACGTCCCGAGAGCAGTGACGTGCACCTTTGACCTAGTAGTACACACTCCCAGGTCTACTAGACAATTATCAATGCTAGGTCCTACCGCTTTTTTTTTCCCCGAAGCCATATTGACTTGTTTAAAGTCATCGTGCTCGTAGGCTGCCAACCCACACTTTTCTAATGCACAAGGTGAAATGAAACTATCTATAGCACCAAAATCAAATAAAATTTTAACATTGACATGATTTAGCGTACCTGACGACTCCACCGCCGTGGATTGATGTTTTTCCTGGCGATTATTAACCGCTGCATAAATCTGGTGGCTACCACTCGCTCTTCCCATCAAGGCCTTTCCTTCTCTATGCACAAATCCTGTTTGTGACTCTGGGCGGTCACGTTGGTAATGGGGTCCTCCACACCCCCAACAAGTAACATGAGATGGAACTTGTGCACTGCCCTATGATGGTCTCTGAAATGAGTTCCTTCCCCTGGAGCCCCTGCCCCTACTTGTTGCTCCTTGAGAAGGTCTTGGACCTGTCTGCACCATTGACGATGAGTGGGATGTTGCACTCGTTGCCATTGAAATACCTGTAGCAACTACTCTAGGCGTGACTATATTGCCATAAGGAGGTGGCCTAGAGATTCCTCCTCTGGAGAAGTTCCTAGGGGCCTTCCCCATGAATCCAGGATGTTGTGGAAAGGTTGATCTCATACCTCCGTTTAAGCGCATATGCTCCTCCGCGTAGTGAGCATTTTCAACTGCTTCGGCTACTGATGATGGTTTCCACATTAGTACCATGGCCCTTATCTTAGGGTTTAACCCATACACAAAATGTTTTGCCTATCGTTGATCGATATCCATGTACGAGACATATTTTACCAACTCCATGAACCTGATCTCATACTCTTCCATGATCCTGTTTCCCTGAACTAGAGCATGAAATGCTCCTACCTTTTGTTCCTCGTAGTATGCAGACAAATATTTCCTCCATAACCTTTCCTCAAAAATCTCCCATGAGACGATGTCTGGGGTGAGGTGCAACTGTCTCTCCAGGTTACCCCACCAGTTCAAGGCACCGTCCCTCAACTGAAAGATCATTATTTTCACCTTTGATGTGGAAGCATAGTCTCTTAAGGCGAAACATCGTGTCATTCCTTCCAACCATGCCTCCGCACGTTCACTTGCATGACCCCCAACAAACTCTGGGAGTTTGATCTTCTGTAGTTCTCTGGTGATGTCCCTTGGTGGAGGCCCTCCCTCTTAGTCCCTTGACGCTTCAGGGTTACCCACTCCAGATGGTGGGGGTTCCACTTCGACATCTGTTGACTGGCCTCCCATTTTATGATCTCATTAATAGCCTCCAAAGAGCGCAAAATGAGAGCTAATTCATGTGATGGTGGTGGCAACGCCGACATTGGCGGTCATTGCGATGATGCCCCTCGGCCTCGATTTCCCCAAGTCCTAACCATGTTGTATAACTGAATCTGCATCAAACCAAATGCTTATCAGGGAAGAGTTTAAGGAAGTCCACATTCGCTTATCTTTTACTTGAAAACATAGGGTTAGGCGTAAGTTTTTTTTTAACTTTTTTATAGACAGACATTACTCTCTTTAGGGTAAGTGGCTAAAGGTCGGGGTCGAAAGCATCTAAGCTTGGTATCTTGGTAGGTATCCTTCTATCTTTCTTACCTTGCTAGTTGCGCTAGCACTATGGTATCCTCGCCCCTTACTCTAACTGGGTTTCTTATTTAAGTGTATAACCCTTCCATAAATCACTTTATACTCTTATAGAGCTTGTTTCTTTGTGTAATTGGTCTCTTATAATTGGTCATAAATTCTCCCCCTTAATCTCATTAATTAACATTTTATTGTTAATATTAATCATCATTATATTAACATTTCTTAATCTTTATGTAGCAAATTATTAATTCCCTCTTCTTCTTTTTTTCTTTTTCTTTTTTATATGTAATTAATTAAAAGATCAATTAATTAACAATCATTACTTCCCTTAATTACCTAGAGGTTTTCGCTCCATTATGGAAGTGTCGAGGATTCTCAAGCCATTTCCGAAGAATTGAGGTTCGTAATGTGTTTTCCCCCTTTTATTTTTTATACCTACCTTGGTAGCTTATATTGGAATCATTTACAGGTCAAACATCTTTTGACCTCCATTAATTCTTTAAATTTTTATTCTTTTATTTTCTGTGAAGTTTAACATTATAGATAAAAAAATGAAAACATTAAAAAAAAAACACATAATAATATATATATATAAACGAATTATATTATGTATTATTGGTTTAGAAGTATGACATGACTAATATTGATCTTATTTTTGAGGGCGTTGGGTTTCGGTCTTGGTGTTAATGTGCTGACATTGGTTCATTAAGTTTGATATTTTGAGTGGGTGCTACGGGACTGTGGAGCAATGGTAAGGCATGCAGGCTTGATTGTGGATAATACCCAAATCAACAATATTAAATCAACATTTATTATCCAGAGAAGTCTCCAGGACTTTCGAACAATCTAGGTTTGTGGGAAGGAGCACAATATTGATTGGCATTGAATCAGAATAACAACATTAAGGCTGAATTGATTATCCAGATAAGCTCGTGGCCATATACCGTCGTCCTTGAGTCTACTTTGATTATCCATGTGTTCACGCGTACCCGATGTAGTTAACACGCATACTTGTTGTAGTTAATGGGTAATTGTACTCGAATTAACACAATTATACTGTCAAACTTAACGAAGTTTTCCTCCTAGTCTAGCATTCTCGTTTCCATCCAAGCCCCTGCTTGAGGGTTGACATCCTGATCTTACTATCTCGTTCCTCTCCAACCATTGCAAGCCAAACGATGGATCTCACTTTCGGATCCCTGGAAGTCCTCTTACTATCCCTTTGTTACCTACTTTGGTACCCTAGACCGAAGGATGGGCCTGCAGGGACACTTGCAGTAACATACAAGTGAATACCCGTTCGGAACAGGCCCCAACTGCGAGGATCCGCGATTCCAGAACTCAGTAAGTTGTGTGAACCAGAAGCGATGGAGTGGCTTGACTTTCGGTTGTCACAACTCTTAGACCTGGGTGGCTTGGTCTGCGCTGGAAGTAGAACCCCAACTCATGGCTTAGCTTTGTTCACTCGTAGCTTAGAACCGCAAAGGTGGGGATTGAATCATTCATGGCTTCTCCTTGGGATGCGTTGTGCACATAATGCTTTGTCATGGGCTCTCCCCTTGACATTCAATGCTCAAGATTGGGACTCGGTCATGACTTCGAGTGGGGATTTGGTTTAAAAAGGAGGTTTGGGTGCGATGTGCTCCGCGTGGGCTCTTCACTTCCTGGCTCAACACTTTGCCTCAGTCTTGAGCTCGGGCTTTGACACAGTTAGCCCTAATGGTTGGGGCGTTAAGATTGTTATTATAAGGTCTTGAGTTCAATTACACGCATATTGTACACATGCCATGGACTTGTGGCTTCCCTGTGGGTACTCTCTGGCGCTTAACACTTGGATGGGGAGTGCAAAATTTGATTTTGCGTTCGCCCAGAAAAAAAATTCGATCCTCTACACTTTGACTCTGCATTCGCTCAGACTGTGAGAGGAGTTTGAGTGCCTTGTGGGGCAAGCTTGCAGTAGAGATTCTAATGCAAAACTGGGATATTGCTCTTGAAGAGCTTAATCTGTTGAATTTTTTTATTGATTCTAAGGTTTTCTTTAGTTCCACTGTCTATTTATGTATGCTTGTTTTCTATATTGCCTTTTTTTTTTTTTAAGTAAAGGTTGTTTATGGATAACAAAATTTTGTATCACCCCTCAATCGATTGCAAAATCTGACATGGTTGATGCATTGGAGTCTCTTTATATTCTTCTATCATGAGAATGGCAGGAACAAGATCATAGATCTATTTTTCCATGAGATGTTAGTAATGGCTTAATTCTTTGATTATTTCCTATTAATCTATCTCTCAATACTTATATTACTAGTCTTGCGGTAGAGATGTCATTGTTGTTTACAGGTTTTTCAAATGTTTAGATTGATTGCCTGACATGTTCATAGGTTTCTCTTGTAGTTTTCGGATTGTTGATACTTCCATAACCATCAATCACGAATTTTTCTTAATAGATGGCAGACGGGCTGATTGCAATCTTGCTTCATTAAGCGCCAACAAGAGTCGGATGTTAGATTTAAGTTTGATTTCCATGGGTAATGGTCTAGATCTATTGGGAATTTAAAGCACATGAAGTTTTGAATTTATGTAAGACAGGGCTCAAGTTGGCACACAGACAAAATCCTAGTGTTGTGGGTGGTCAAGCCCATGTTTCAGTTTTGAAACTAGGCTTTGATACCATGTGTAAAGCCTTCGTAGAGCCTGGTTATTTTCATGACTCAAAATAATTAAAAGTTTTCTAAAATCTCCTATTTTATTGACTAAAATTTAGTTCACAATAATTTAGTTTAGAAATTCTTTCATGATTTTCTCATATTGGGAATAAACCAGAAATAAACAGTAACACCATAATAACATCATCAACAACAACATAATAATGATAACAACAACATAATACAACATAAAATGCACAAAATACGTACCTCTACCTGAGCTTGCCAAACTGCCCAACTGAATATTAACCTCCCAGCCAACTAGGAACAACCTCTCTGACTCCCTAGCTCTAGGAATCCTTGCGGTTTCCTGGCCCCCGAGCCCAAAATTCCCAGCAATAATGCCCTATGAGAGTTTTCCCAAAACAATTCCTCTAATTTTCTCCTCCTCCTCCATCCATTCTCAAACAAAAAATTAGATCCCCCTTCCAAGTCGTCCCCTTCTTCCCTATCTTCCTCTCTCCAATCCCCCTCATTAATTCCCCAACAGCCTTATCCCCCCATTAATTCCCCAACAGCCTTATCTCCCCATTAATTACTTTACCCACCTTTTAATAATAAAATAATAAAAGACTCATTAATATATTTTAATAATTAATTAAATTTAAATTAAAAACTATGATAAATTAATCAATTTGGGCTGTTACACTGAACATCGCAACTCATTTCCCAAAAAATTCCGCTTACATAAAATTCTTGACAAAGATTCCCAACATTTAGTACTAGTACATAGGCTACAAAAACAACCTAATATCAATAGAACTTTGAAGTACAATTTTTAGTCTTGCAATTGACCTCCTCTTCCATGTTTGACTAAAAAATGTTGCAATCAACATCCTCTTCCATTCCTTGCACAAAGTGCTCTCGTTCCATATCACATATTTTCATAGCTTCAAATAGTCGTTGGATTGTATCTTCTTCTCCGTTTTCCTCTTGCTCTACAATGTCCAAATTCAGATGATTGGGGTCACCTGGAATTTCATTTTGACTCCGATAAAATAAGAGAATGCATTAAAAGACCAACAAAGTGAATAACAACAACGCTGTAAGTACCTGCCTAAGGCAAGTAAATTTATAATTTTTTATGTATATTTCTAGATTTATATGGCAAACAAATATGAAACAGATAACTAAGTTACAAACAACTGTGAAACATATGACTAAGTTTGCAATTAAAGAGCAAGCTAAGTCTCTTGATTATTGTTCCAACAATCAATGTTTAGAGAACAAGCCAAGCCTCTTGATTGTTGTTAAGACAATCAATGTGTGGTGGTCAAGAATCAATGTGCAATGGTCGTTTTGATTAAGCATTTATCTATGTATGTATGTGAAGTCCAAGTTGCTCAACATTTTGTCTTTTCTCTTGACTTCAATGTTTGCCACTTTGAAATACGACTCCGATACAATAATGTAGAGTTAGATCCATAACAAATATTAAAACACTATCTCGTCTAATAATGATGAGAGTTTGTATATGGAAATCTGCAATTTAACTCAAATCCAAATGTAAGTATTAAAACACTAAGTATGAATATGTTCCTTCTACTAGTGATGAGAGTTTGTAAATAGGTGATTTAAGTCAAATCCAAATGTCATTATATATGGTATTCTTCGTATTAATATTATTATGTTCCGTTTAACAATGATATAGGAAAGCCCACCAAGTGCTTGGGGTGCATCGTACTATATAGGAATATGCATATTTCTCTTTCGCTCTGCAATGGTATATTAAATGCAAGGAAAGGCACGTGTGATGCATGGAGTAACATTGGTATAACTACGTTGTCATGTTTGGGGAAGGATGCGATAATGATAGTCATTTTGGTTCTTCCTCCGGGTATTGTTCGTTTTAATGATCACATGAAAGTGAAATTTTATCATACTATCAGAAGATATTAGCAATAGCTTCTTGTATGGTGTAATTTTGGGTTAATGGAGCACATGGCAGTAGCAACATTAGTAGTAGACTATCTCAGTATATGTTTATGAAGAGGGTTAGAATCAATTAATTGTGTTATACAGTCTGGGTGGGCCTAATGGCTAAGAACATGTGTTTCCTCTTAAGAGGTTACATGTTCAAATCCAGAGGGGGTAGGGTATGTATACCTTCGTAGACTTTACCAGTCAAATCGTTGGACGGAGGGGGGTCCCTTGTCCCACAAACAAAGAGGTCTCATACACCAATTTGGTGTGCTGACTTGGTCGTGACCTTAAAAATAGATTATTATTATTATATAATAATACAATTGCTATAATATAATATAGATGCTATAATATGTCATAGGGGTGTTGACTAAATATATTGGTGTTATATCTCCATAATATAAATTTATGGATTATTTAATGAGTGAAATGATAATATAATCTTAGGATGAGCTTATATTCATTGAATATTTAAAATTGGTTTCAAATATTCCAATATACCGTCATTTTCTCTATAGCTTTATAGATTGACATGACATTTAGAAACAACATTCACATTGAGATGATATTCCTATCTGTTTTTGTTTCAGAGGTTTCAAATTTTGGATTATAAAGGAAAAGTTGTTGCTTTGATCATTGCGAAGACTCATTCCTATCTACTCATAAAATGCTACAAGGACATATAGGAGTCGAATTTCAACTAGTATATCTAGAGACAACATGAGGTCTACAAGTGTCCAGTATGTAAATGAACAGATACAAGTATATCTACATATAACATGAGGTCTACAAGTATCCAGTATGCAAATGAAATACAAACGAGAATATCATATGCTATGGAAGATTATGGCTTCATTTGAAACACAATGTTTATAGATATAGTGAGAGAAAATAAATGTGAACAAGAAAACGAGTCAATAGGCTCTCGACATTCGACTATTAATGTTTTATAGCCCTAGATTCTTCTTTTTTCTACCATCAAAGCAGGGATTCTGAATTCACAAGATGTCCATTTTCTCTTAACTTTCTTAGATACAAAAGGGTGCAATACAAGCAGACCGGAAAGTGGAGTAAGCCTTTTAATATTAGTTAATATCCATGTTAATAGTTATATACATGTGTACAATCAATCTAATTCATGCCAGTCATCAAATGGCACCCGTTCTTCGGTCTAGTGTGGGAGTAGTGGACTCACATTCAACTTACAACTTTACCAAAAGGCTATGTTCACTTAGGAAAAATTGTAGGTTGCTCAAGCCAAGATGAGGAATGCCTGGCTTAATTGATTTCGCAAGGATTATGATGTGTGTTTTCCTTATCTATTTGATTCCCCAAATGGTTCATTCCTACTGGACTATTTGTGTGGAGTGATAATGGAGCATATTGATTGTAATGTTCCATACGGGCATTGAGATTTATTTCGTTTGGAAAACAAAGGAGGCATACTATCATTTCCAATCATTATGGTTCATAGTTTCCTCCACTTCCTTATTCATAGATACTACATTGTTGGTTCTGCTTTTGAGTTGTGTTGTCTTTGTTGGTAAAGCATTGGTAAGGTCATCTCTCAACAAGTAGATGCATTGATTAGAATGACGACCCATGCATCTATCACTAGATTTACAAATTAAGAAGTTTAATTGTTTTCTCACGTGTCATAAAATTACAGAGTAAGAAGTTTAATTTTGTTATTAGGTGTCATAAATTTGGGGCTTCGGTCAGGAGAAAGTTCCTTACATCATGCCAGCTAAATAGAAGAAAAAGCTTCCTACCAGACCAGTCAGGAGAAAGTTCCCTACATCATGCCAGCTAGCTAGAAGAAAAAGCAGCCTACCAGACAAAGCTCCAACAAGCAGTCTACCCAGATCTGTAATTATTTGCTTAAACATAATTCTTATAATTCCCTACTCTCAAGTCCTCAAAATTAAAAATGTAAAGTATTAATAATTGAAATATAAATGAACCTATGTTTCTACACATGATAAAGAAAAACATGTCGCTTGTAGTGGAAGTGATTCATGGGTTCTTAAGAACACTGACTTGAACATTATTCTGTTAAATGTAGCTTAATCAAATGTATTTTGTTGCAGGAAGTTGTAGGAGATAATGTGATTTCTATGTCGTTAATTTGAGCACCATCTCCGAACATCATTTGATTCCAATACTCCGAACTTCATTTGATTTCAAATCCTGGTGAGCGATAAATTGTCATTACATGAAATTACAATATAGTATTCAACAACAATTTTGTGCTACTAGAATAACAACAATACCTGAAGCTTTCCAATGTATATTTGTGCTGCTAGAATAACAACGATACCCGAAGCTTTACAATATAGTATTTAACAATAACAATTGTGTTGTTAGAATAACAACCATACATGATTTGTACAACCCACAAATTTATTTTTGGTTAAAGAGAAGAGCACAATGATCCCAACTACGACCAGATAGGATGAGGGAAAAACAATGGGAATGCTAAGTTGTGGGGGGGAGATGTATCCACAAGGTCAGGGGGGTCTTAGAGGTTTGTGAGTTGTCAATGAAGGAGATGAGCAATGGATTTATACTGAAAGACTTTTTCTGTATTCTCTCACATTACACAGGACAAAAAATAGAATGATAACTTTGTAATCCGTCTTTAAAATTTTGCTCACCAACAATATTAACTTTAGATTGAAAAACGGTAATTTCAAAGGTTTTTTTAACGACTTTTGTTGAATCAAATGGAATAAATACTTGATGCCAATAAAACTGACAGATGGTGCTTACACTTTTTGTTGGTATCTCCTACAGATTAACACATTTGTCATCATGCTGCTAGAATAACAATGATACCTGAAGCTTTCCAATGTATAATATTGGACAATAATATTTGTGTTGCGAAAATAACATGGATACCTGAAGCTTTCCAATTAGGTTGTTTTGGTTTTTCCTTACATAGACACTAAGCTCCTCCTCACTAATGAGGACCATTCATCCATTGCACAAAAGAGTAGTTGCGGTGAAGAAAATTATTTTGCCATTGCATAATAGAGCTGCTGCAGTGAAGAAAATTATTTTTCCACTGCACAACAGAGCGATTGCAGTGAAGGAAATATTTTCGATATCAAGTTGCGGTGAAGGAAATTCTTTCTATATGAGTTGAGCAACAGTTGCAACGAGGGAATTCTTCATTATAGGTAGGATCTTGAAACCGATGACTTGATGCATGTAGGTTGCCACATTGCTCTAATGCATGTTGCTTGCCATGTAGGTTTCCAGAAGAAAATGCGTCTGCAACCTCTGCAGTGCCAAACATTGACTGCAGTGTAAGGAAGAGTCATCGGTCTCCATACTGTAATGCTACATAACCACAACCTCCAAAGTGGGCAATYGTAAAAATTTGTTTTATAAATTATTTTTTAGTTTTCACAAATAATTTTTAAAATTTACATACGCCGAGAGATATATATCACATCAAACTGATTCTAGCCAATAAAAAATAGAATGAAAAAAATGAGAAAAATAAAAAAAAAATGTATTATTTTTCGAAATAAATTCAAATAATAATAGATATGTTTGAAAAACTTTGGGTTATAATTTACAAAATAAATAAGATCATAACCCTACCGATTACTATAGTACCTGCTTATAAGAGAGAAATACTAGAGTTCAGAGGATCTTGAAACTAAAATTTGTGAGAGGAATAACCAAGAGAGCTAGCCACGAGTTGAATTTTAACCCAAGAAACAAAGAGATGGAATTAATTTCCAACTTAAATAAATAATTCAAAAATTACAAAGCTCCAATTCCATCGACTTTGACGTAAATGGAATTTTTCCTTCTAAAATTCAGTTAAACCTCAACATCCTATTCCCTTGCAATGCTCGTTTGATAGTAAATAACCATGAAAAGGAAGCCCACGTCCACGTCCTCGTAGCATGCCACGCTGGCTATAACTCTAATAATACATATAAAAAAAAAATATCGACAGCTAAATGGTATATCCGTATGCTTTGGGATTTTATTCCTCATTAATATCTAGTTCTCCCTCCCCTCCTAGCGAAATAAAGGGTCATCCATGCCTTTCCGTATGTGGAGACGGTATGAACCAACCGATCGAGAACAGAGGCGCCTTTAACATCCATGACTCTCCTCATGTGACCCTGTCCCGAGGAGACTTTGTCGGAAAGCAAGTGATCCGTTCTACGGGAAAACAAATGGGCACTTTCAGTTTTGTCTGCTAACATCAAAGAGAGGATTTAGCAAACTTGCGTTCGAGATCTGAACCTTCTGGTAGCTTGTCTGGAACGACATCCCTGCAGCCCGAAATCATATGATGCCGAGCTAACGGAATTTCGGGTGCTAAGTCTTCTCACGAAACCTGGCATCCGAGATTTGAGATTTTCCAGTGGGGAGCAGGCAGAGCGGAATTGGCAAGTTGGGTATTAGCGATGGAGCCATCGGGCATGGATATATATCAGATCTTCCGAAAACCAGCACTTGTGGAGACATTTGTTGACATTGCAATGTGCTTGGTGCCCTTGTGGTTGGCGGTTATGATAGGCCTGCTTGTTGGGTGGGCATGGAAGCCCAGGTGGGCCGGTCTGATTTGTTTGGGAATGAAGTCCAAGATTCGATTTGCATGGACTGCCCCTCCCGGGTTTGGTGCTCGCCGTCTTTGGTTTGCTATTACTGCACTCACGGCCTTCCCTGTGTTGAGAAAATTGTGGTCTAATTTTAGCGATTCCAAGGCCAAAGGCGATGACCCAACATTGCAAGAGCCAGCATCCACGGAGCTGACCCCTCCAGAGCGGTAAGTACAGTAATCTACTTGTAGTTTTGTTTGAAATTGTTAATTGGCATTTATGGTTTTTATTGTATGGTTACAAGGTCTTAATGGGTTTAATTTGGGCCTTTAAGAATGTTTGGCGATTGTCAAATTCACTGGAAGAATTCATATACATGATCAGAGTAAGCTCTTCTGGCCTAAATTGATTTTGTCACCTTGCTTAAGTTGATTTTGAACTGGTGAAGCTCATGGTCCAATCATAATTCCATACTTGTCAGGCACTAATATTTTCACTATGGCTTGGGAGATTTGCGTTCGTTGCTCACGAATATTCAATCATCACAATTATTCTTTGAGATGGTGCTCATAGCAGTGTCCCGGACACCCTCCAAATTACTCCCAAAAATGAACCAACAAAGCCGTGTCCCGGGCGCTCACCAAATCACTCCCTAAAAGGAACCAACAATGCTGTCTGTGAAGGGGGGTGAGCTGTAAAAGCCCACGAGTTCCCTCTTCGTGCCTTGAAGAGAGGGCAAGCCCATCCAAATCACTCCCAAAAACGAACGAACAAAGCTGCCTGTATGGCAAGCCCATCCATCTTAAAGTGCACAGATTTAAGGTCCCATGAAGCAATGTTTAAAAATTCATTTTAAATTTACATATATTGCGCCTTCATTTGTATGCTTATAAGGTTCCATTGGACATTTTCATACTAAGAGGATGTTACGGGGACTAAATTCATCAACAACAGCATTGGAGTCGCCTCCAGAAGTGGTCTGAGGATTGGTATCCCCATCGCAAGTTATTATTTTCCAGTGGCATTTGAGCCTGTGTTGTGTAGGTTGTCGTGTATCAAATTACCCAAAATAGCCTGAAATGTACTAAATACGCCAAATATACATGATAGTAGGGGAACATTGGTCACTAAGCACAATAAGAAATGGAAGAAACACATTTCTATAAATAAGAACTACTTTTTATTGTCTCTCTTCACTGTGAGATTGTAATAATTTCTACACACTAATCTCTCCAACATTTTTCATGTAGGCCTTAATCCTGGCTGGCGTGCTAACGATGTGGTCCTTATGTTGGATTAGAGGGAACACAACATATGCATAAATAATTTCACTGGCATTAATTTGATCATAATCCAATTGTCAATCGCTAATGGTTAGGCATAACATCCCATTGTGTCATGTTCCTTGGAAACAATGGCATGGATGGAACAATCGGAAATCTCGAATCAGATGGTCAGTGAAGCTCCATTTTTGACCAACATTTTGGAGCAATTATTGCAAAATTAGCTGATTCATGAAGCATGTGCAGTCCAGTGATAGGGAAGGGAGTTGCTGTGGCTGAGGTGCAGGTTGAAGGCTCATCGCTAGTTGGTTGTGCAGTGTTTCTAACTCAATGTAATAATCAACAAGGGGTACATCATCCCAAAAGCTAGGGCCTGCACGAGCATTAATAAACTAGTATAAATATATGATCAATCATTTTGCTGATAGGTGTTTCAACTTTCTACAACCTAGTATTAGGTCGCTAGGTCGATGGTGTAACGTTGATAAAGGGGTACATCATCCCAAAAGCTAGAGCCTGCACGAGCATTAATAAACTAGTATAAATATATGATCAATCATTGTGCTGACAGGTGTTTCTACAGACTAGTATTAGGTCGATGGTGTAACGTGGATAATCCTGACAAGAGCAGATGACATCATCTGTTGACATCAGCATTACCTACGTTAAAAAAATACTACCATGTTTAAAAAAAGTAAAAATAAAAACACACAGCAGGTGTATTGGTGTATCATCCTATCTTGTCGAGGGAAGAAATGCTGACTTGGTGTGTGCCACTAGTAGGCCCTACATCTATTAAGCATGGGCATGCCTGTTGGGCGATTGGGAGATCGAGAAGATTGCACGACCACGTTAAATTATAAAAAAAATTAAAACGTTTTCAAAAACCTTTTCTGATCCCTTCCGGTGCTTGATAGATTCAGGGTTGACATAGATCTATGCCCATTTAACTCACAAACATATCAATTCATAGTATTTCCTTATTCTTATTATTTGGAGATTTTTTCCATAATCTTTTGCAGTGCAACATCCATTGTAATTGTAATTAGGGAGTGACGATCCTCCTCATAAATAATGTTTTATTTGCACATAGCATACAGGCATAGTTATTGTCTTATATGCTTTATATTTTGGGGAAGCATAGCAGGATCGCTATATTGGTATCATATCCAGTGATTTTCAAAAGAAATTTTCTAAAGATTCCTTAGAAAATTTTACAAGAAAAAATATAGGGTTTTATTTTGAAGAAATTTTTGCATGCCATAGTTACAATCATAGATGAAAAAATCAGCAATCAATCATGATTACAAGTTCAAAATGTTTAATCGTCCTCTAATAATCACGGTTATTTCCAGTTATAAAAAATTCGAAATTATTTAAAAAAATGGGATTAATTTGAATTAATTGCAAGTTAATGGGAATTAATTGCAGCTGCATGACAATGCACCATTTAAGGTGGGAAACCAAATTTTAGAGCCAAGGAGCCAAAGAGAACCAAGCTTGGACTTTGAGAGAGCCAAAGAGAACTAAGTGCCGATTTGGAGAGAGCCAAAAAATTGTGATGACCCACCCTCGTTAGGGAGAGGAGCTGGTCCAATAGGAGGACATTGGGGCTGAGGAGGCTTATGAGGTAGCCTCATCACTAGCCTAAACACAAATTCATGTTTAGGCACCCACTAGTGAATGTCAGATTGATGTTGTAGGGCCTTCTAGTGGCAAAGGAATCCTTACCTTTTCTTGTAAAAGGGGATGAGGGAATCGATAGATAACTGCTAGATTGATCTTTGTTGATGATTGATCATGATGAGATACAATTTTTTTCCTAAGGAAAACCTTGTTGGGAAACCTCCGGGTACTTCCTCGCATTCCGTAGATGGTACCGAGTGTAAACCTATTGGCATTGATTACAACACCTAACATGGCAGGGACATTGAGTGAGGCATGCAACAGAGGCAGCCAACCCAGGGGATCGACCTTGAGACCTCTTGCATGAATCTCAAAGCACTCGACTGCTCAAACTAACCCACTAGGCTATTGATGAGATACATTTTACATATATTTGATGTCATTGTGTATTAGTTATTCAGTTTTGTGTCATTGACTAGACAATTATCAAGATTCAGTATAGACTTTGATGTATCATTTGGCATCCCACGCATCTTATATATCAATGTTTTTTCATATATATGTGGCAATGTGATTATTTGATGTTGCTCTTGTTTTATATTAATTTTTTTGAAAATAATGGATGTTTTTGTATATTTTAATGCTTGCCTATTTTTCTTGATTATTTCATATTATTTCTTGATTATTGCAGATATAATCTTTTTGAGACCCTCATTGATTAATTGCCGGTTACTATTATTTAATCTATGGTTACAATTGATGCAAATAACATTGATTGACAAAACTATTGAGATTACAACAATTGTTTATGAATGAAAATGTATTGTTTGCTACTATCAAAAGCATATGAATTTTGGATCTACAGGTTGAAGATTTAGTGGTGTTACCTCCCAAACCTACATTTCAAATGTTATAAAATCCCCTAATCAAATGCAACCCTAGGGGAACTTAGGAATGTTGCCCATTGTCACCATGACAACTCTTCCTCTCACTTTAGGTTGGTTCTTTTTCGGCACAAGGGGGGGAAACTCTAGAAAAGATTGTTTTTTATGATGTTCTTTAGAAATAAATGGAGGGTGAATTACCATGACTAGTATCTATTCGATTGGGTGATGGAGTCAAGATCAAAAACATATTTTTAGATTATGCAAGTATAAGTGAGAGCCCTTATTCAAGATGCACCATCACAACCATGAAATTATAACCAAGACTAACATGCACCCACTAAACAATGAAGGAACAACCATAACATGAAACCTTAAGCCCTTATACAATATGCACCGTCAGAACCATGAAATTGTGACCAAGACTAACTTGCAACCATTAAATAATGAAGGAACAACCATAACATGAAACCTTGGATGAAGCAGGCAAAGTATGAAAGATTTCTTATTGAATGGACAACCAATAATACATCTTTCACCAAATCTGATTTCACTACAAGATCAAGAGAACCATAGCGCGCCACTCTTGAGGTCGGCTGTGTTGTGCCAATAGACACTACTCTTGATATGTCCAGTCTAATATAAATAAAGGTAATTTCCCCATTGAGAAAAGATAGCACAAGTGTGAGTTTGGAAATTTCAGCAAGTACAAGTTCTAGGGCTGAAGTGCGCACCTCTCCTGGGTGCTAGTTTTCTAGGTTTTGTGAGCACCCTTTTCTGTGCTAGGTTTATGGTGTGGGAAGTCTTTCTCTTGAAGAATATAGCAAAGGATTGGCTGGGTTTTCTTCCCTTGTTGAGAAGGGATTCCCAGGATACTTCTTGTGTACTTGTGCATGGTGTTTTCTTCTTGTGATCTTGGTTACTGTAGCAAATTGTTTATGGTGTAACTGCAATTGTCTATGGTTCAAGTGAAATGATAAAATTGGAATAAACTTCATGCTTGAGCCTAGCTTATTGAAAAATTAACATGTTTTCAGAGCATGGGTCTTGAAGAACCCTTTGCACAAGCATTCAAAGCTAGTCGTCCTTTCTTCTACAATTCCGTATGACCTCTAGGGTTTGCTGCAATTTCGTATGACCCTCCTTTTTTGAGGTGTTTCAACCCCTAATACTTGGACGTTGAGGCTAATTTTGGCATAGGAGAGTACGACCTCCTCCAACGCACCTCTAGAGATTCTCAGAGTAAAATTTCGAGCATTTTGAATTTTTGGCCCTAGGGTTTCTAGGGTTTCACATTTTTTCTACAGACTTTTGGCTTTAGGGTTTCTGCAGCTCACTAAAGGAGCTCCTCAACTCACCAATATTCCTATGACTCTCTTAAGGCTTATTGTTGGCAGTCATAAGCCCAACAAAACCTAAGATTGCTAGCCTAGCCTAGCCATTAGGTTTTCTACCGAGCTGACAAGGGTTTGTGAAGAAATCTGAAAATATGAAGAACAAAACCTTGGTGGAAGATAGGCTTGATGGATCAAGCAACTTCAGCTCCTGGAAGTCAAGACTTCAGATCACCCTTGAAGAGGATGACCTATTGAGTGTGATACAAAAGACTTTACCAGAGACAACTATCGATGAAGAGAAGGAAATAAGAAAGGAAGATGACGTCAAGGCAAGGAAAATAATCATCTACTCAGTAAGAGATCATCTCCTAACTCGTATTGTCAACCTGAAGATAGCTTATGAAATGTATGAAGCATTGAAGAATATGTTTGAGAGTGACAACACCCTCAGAGCCCTTACCTTGAAGGGCCAACTCCAAAGTATCAAGATGACAAAAGGTGATACAGTTGCTACCTTCTTTATGAAGATGTCAGAGATCAGAGATCAGCTAGGTGCCATTGGAGAAATCATATCTGACAGAGAACTTATTTTGTCCACTCTCAATAATCTTCCAAAACACTGGGAACCATTTCTTCAAAGTATCAGTGGAAGGGAAAAACTACCCACTTTTGATCGTCTGTGGACAGACTGTACCCAAGAAGAACTTAGACTTAGAGCTAGAGGAGTGGAAGACTCCCCTGATGACAATGGTGCTCTTGCACTTCATACAAAGAAAGGAGGAAGATTTAAAAGAAACTTCAGGCAAACATTCAAAGATGAGAAGACTTCATCAACTTCAAGTTATGATCAGAGAAGAGACATGACAAAGATCCAGTGCTTCAGATGTGACAAATATGGACACTATGCGAGAAATTGTCCTACCAGGAAGAAAGGAAGACAATATGCTTCCACCGCTGACATTGATCCAGACCCACCTCAAAAGGATGAAGACAAGAGAGATGGGGATTACTTCCTCTAAACCAAATGCAAGATTGAGCATGACTGTAGACCCAGGTGAATTGTTTGATTTAATCATTAAACCTATGGTTGATTGCATCCTTGATAGTGACGGGTATTATCCCTAGTGTGGGAGCCCTCATGACTTGGACCATTATCCCTGGTACGGGAGTCCAACCTTTATTGATTGATTATTATGCTAGTACAAAGGTCATCAAAATACTGTAGAATCAGTAGAGCACCTGAGAAGACATAAAATATATAGCAAACAAGAAAAATAAGATATCTATCCTTCAGACTTAAGAGGGAGTTACTTGACTCAGAGGGAGTCAAAACAAATATAGAAGAAGGGAGAGACATTACCTTCTTCCCTTTAGCAGTTCAGAGGGAGACAACCATTATTCCAGTTGATCCAGCCAATATCTCCAGAGATTTTGCAGTAGGACATAAAAGGCCTGTCTAGGCTCGACAAACTCTGCAAGAGGCAGAGGGACATACAACCCCTCAAGGCACATACCGAGAAAGCAAGAGACCAAAGAGATTTTTGAGGTACCTTTCAGCTATGAGCCACATTATTGTTTTTGAGCCTTCTTGTCATGGAGAAGCTACAAGTGAGCAAGTATGGCAAGATGCCATGACAAAAGAACATCAGTCTATCTTGAAGAATGATGTATGGGATATTGTTCCGAGACCAGAAGGGAAGTTTGTAGTGACTTCCAAATGGATCTATAAGATCAAGCATGCAACTGATGGAAGTGTCGAGAAATACAAAGCAAGATCCAGAGAGATTCGTGATACACAACGAGAAATCTCATGTGTGCAGGTTGAAGAAAGCCCTGTATGGACTAAAACAAGCACCTCGTGCTTGGTATGAGAAAATGGATGGATTCTCGATGAGTTTGGGCTTCAGCGAGAGTGTTGCTGACCCAAATCTATAGAATCACATTGTTGGCAATGAGTGCTTAATCTTGGTCCTATATGTGAACGATTTATTCCTTATCGGTTTAGAAAGACTTATTATTGAAATGCAACCGAGTATTGACTTCTGTTTTCGAGATGAAGGATATGGGTATGATACACTACTTCTTGAAACTAGAAGTATGACAAAGAACTGATGAGATACAGTGAAAAATTCGGGATGATGGACTCCAAATCCATGCCTACACTGATGATGATGAACTTGAAGAAGATGAATGAGGCTTCTTCCGATTCAGATGAGATTGATCCACATGTGTACCGATAGCTGATTGGATCATTGATATATCTGGTTAACACCAGACTTGATATATGCCGATACAGATTAGGCAGGGAACGCTGTGGACCGGAAGAGCACATCCGATTGTTGTTTTACTTTGGGATCTGCTATTGTTTCCTNCTGCTCCTTCAGAAAAAATCCTTAGCTGCTCACTCAGAAAATCCTTGGCTGCTCCCTCAGAATAGCCTTAGCTTCTCCCTCAGAAACTTGAGTACAGAACTCTTATGATAAATGGATATACAAAACTGATATCAAGAATCGATAATGAAGAGGGTGCCTCCCTCCCTTTAAAGAGCAAAAGAGTTAGGATTACCTTTTAGGTTAGGGCTGCCGAAGCTTAGGATAGGTGCTAGGGTAGGTGGCAGACCTAGCTATGATAGGTGGCTGACTTATGTAGGTGGCCGACCTTTTAGAGGAGGGCAGTTTAGGAAAGGGGGCAGCTTTGAAGGGGGCTGCTTAAAGGGGGAAGCTTGAAGGGGGCCGCTTAAAGGGGGCAGCTTGAGGAATATCCTCTGCAACTGCTTTACATTTTAACACTCCCTCTCAGCAAAGAGGGTATTCTTCAGGTATCCACATCTACACAGTTCTTTCTAGTCATTGCACATGTACATTGACTTGTTGACAGGATCAATATATCACAAGAAGTTTGCTGGGTTTTCTTCCCCTTGAGGGTTTCCCAGGATAAATATTTGTGTCTCTGTGAATGAGTGATCTTCCTATGATTCTTATGTTTCTGTTTATCATTTAAAGAGGCAAAGAACACTACTGTTATCTTCTGTCTCTGTTTATGCTTGAAAATTAATATGGTATCAGAGCTCTAGGGCGTGAAAGAGCTCAGTTCTGCAGTCTGCTAAGAGCCTACGCAGATCCTTAGGAATTATTCAAGCACAGTATTGCAGAGATGTCTTCCATGTCTCTGTGAATGTTGTTTTCCAATGTTTCCTATGCTTCAGATTATTTGTTAAAAGTAAAAGAATACTATTGTGGACTATTGTTATTTGTTTATGCTTGAAATTCAACAAAATGTGCATACCAAACAGCCCTAGAAGCTATTCATTCACCATGAGATTATAAATTGAAAATAAGATCTGCAGGTGCACAAAGTTTGGACCGCAAAGCACTCTTCAGTTATACACAAGGTGAAGTTACAAGTACATACCAACAGTGTATCTCAAGCTGGTACAAGATAGTCCTTGAAGCTTATCACATGCTTCCAATGCTCTTCAAAGTTCAAACCCTAGCTAGAGCATCCACCATAATTAACAAACCCTAACCATCAATACAAATGCCTAGCAAGGTGTCCCACCAATCTCTCTAGCCACACCAAAGGCTCCACAACAAGCTAGTATCAACACCAACAATTCCACCCTTGATCTTTCTTTCACCAAGCTTGCCTCATACAAGCTCTCTAAGCAAAGCACTTCAAGTCTTCTCTAGGGTTTCTTTGCCACAAACCTTAGGTCCTTCTCACACAAGGACTCGAACCCTAGCACTTCAAGTCTTCTCTACGAAATGCCTTTGACAATTGCTAGCGCCTTTCTCCCTTGCATAAAGACAAATACAAAGACTTAAGACAAATTCATCTTCAAGTTACAAAAGACCTAATGAACTCTCACATCTCTAAGATGAGATGATGAAAATGTATGTGAATGAAAATAAAGACCTTCTCCTCCCTTTATATAGACTAGGGGAGGAAGGCCAACAATAGTAAAGTAGACAAGGTCCACAAACAACTATAGTATGCAACCTAACTAATCACTAGTTAGGTTCACATGTAAAGTGCTTCAACTCTATGGTGACACATGTCAATATCGAATGTAAGCATGTTCCACAAGACAAGGTCCAATGCTCTCCAAAAGTTTCCATTGTGCCAATGCTACCTCCTAAGCTATATGCTCCTCAGGGTCCACCACACCTCCATAAATGCTCCTCAAGTCAATCACAAACCTCCATGCAAGCAACCGAGTGATTCTGTGCTACCTAGGGCTCAACGGTCTCCTCAAATAGGTTCTCCCAAGCAAGCAACCAAACTCTCCATGTGCATTTCATGAAGATTGTCACCATGCCACATATGATCCCAAGCTTCTAAGGAAGTGTGCCATGTGAACATCATGTCAAGGTATAGCAATCCATGAGTAAGCTATCTCTGATGTGTACGTCCACTAAGATACAACCAAGGGTAGGCATCGCACCATGCACTCCACATCACATGAAGCACCCTTAAGCATGGTGCAAACACTTTCAGAGTAACCCCAAAAGCTAAACACCTCCTTAACTCCCATTACCAAATCTTTGAGCTCAGCTTGATTATTGGCCTTCCTTCCAAAAAGTTTGAAGGAAACTGAACAAATGTGTCTATGGTGATTCCTAAAGAGTCCACCGGACCCTTGTCCAGGGTTATCTTTAGATGCTCTATTGAAGTTAAATTTGAGTCTTGACCCACCCTTCAGGTAGAGGCTCCCATTCTTGATTAGCATCCCTCTCTTTTAAGGTCTGTCCATACACGGTAATGCAGTTATCAGCTAATGAATTGTTTATGGTTATATATCTTATCCACATGTTCCAAAAATTTTCTTTTCCTCTCTGCATTCAGAAATTCTGCTGTTAATCTGGTTGGGCTTAAATCTAGAAATTCCACTTTTAGGGCACAACATGCCAAATTTTCTTTTGTGGAGTTGAAAAGAAACAAACCTAGAATTGAGCAGTAGGATGTTATCGACCTTTTATTTTCATATTTTCAGTTATAAAAATATTGTTTGTATATTGACTCAGGTAGGCTTGTAATTATTCATATCTCATGTTCATACTCTATTCTTTTCTTTATCCTTTCACATGCATCTCTATATTGGTATAGGAGATTAAAAGCATATGACATATATTTTATATGGTATCTAACAATTACTGTGCTTTTGAGTACATTTCTCAGAGGGAAGGAGCAAGCAGTTGTATCCGATGAGGATTTAGAGAATCTGTTGCATATGCTGCAAGTAAAAGATAAAGGCCCTGCATGGCAACAGATAATGAACCGCTCAACACCAACCATGACCTATCAAGCTTGGCGTTATGAACCAGAGGTAGTCTTTCGTCTAGTATTCAGCAGTTTCAGTATTTTTAGTGATACTTTGTGGAATACAAAATGGATGTGTAAAATGGGGGGCATATTGTAGACTTTACAGGCGTAGCTCACCACCTAGGACATTGTTTCAAGATACCAAATTATGGATCCAATGGCATTTTTTTGCATGTGGGAACTGATCTTAGTTTATAGTCAACTGGAAAAGTAAAATTCATTGAATATCTTACAAAATACAATGGTTTGGGGAGAGTTAGATGGCTATAGTTTGCATGTTCCTGCTTTCATTCTTTTTTTGGTAGGCCACGGCAGGTTGAGCATGTCTTGGCTAAATATGTTTCAAACTTTCACTATGTTTTGTCCATTTGATTTATTTTAATCATTGGGTTTGTCCACTTAAAAGTACTTTTTTTAATCAAGTTTTTTTTTTTTATTACTCTGTTTTAGATGTTATTCTGCAATAAATTCCAGTAAGATATGCGAATCCACAGTTTTGAGTGACATGTTTTAACTTTTCTCTCATCATTGTTGCCTAGACTGGTCCTACAGCATATTGTAGCAGAACAGTCATGGAAGACGTCACACCAGAATTGATGAGAGACTTCTTCTGGGATGATGATTTTCGACCCAGATGGGATGACATGCTTACTTATTTCAAGACTCTTGAGGAGTGCCCGCTTACAGGAACCATGATTGTCCACTGGATTAGAAAGGTCATTCTTTGGCTATATTTGAATTGACCTTGTTTTGTTTTTTGCAGTTGTAGTATAGTATCTAATGATTATGGATGTCTTATATTGCAGTTTCCATTTTTCTGTAGTGATCGAGAATATATCATTGGACGTCGGATTTGGGAGTCTGGAAGAACCTACTTCTGTGTGACAAAGGTATATATATGTATTACGTACATGTTTTGCCTGAATAATTAGTGTGGTAATTTAATTATTTTTCTTTTTTGGTCTCATTGACCATAATTTCTAGGTGGGGAAGTTTCCTTAAGGTACAGTAGACATCCTTTTCTATGTCTGCTTGTATTCACCTAGCAGACAAGGGAATTTTGGGAACTGTTTTAAAAGAGGGGCTCAGTCAAAGATAAATATCTGGGATACAAGCGGGGAAATTGAGTTGTTCATTTGCTATGTTTAAAAATTCTTTTTAATTCTGTTAGAAGCAAATAGCCATTGCCACTGGACCAGTCTGCATTTGTGGGTATTTTTAGATTTATTGGATTGAAACTTCACCTTGGTTTTTTGATCGAGAGCAACTTGGCTCAGCTAGTGGTTTAAACTTTACACATGTTCTAGTTTTTAATTTTTAAAGATTGAAATATGATGTGTAAAAGGGATGGAAATGATTTTTTGTTCCTTTTCCTGTTTGGGGCTGAACCAAACAATTGATCCTTGTGTGGATACTTTTGGTAGCTGAGGGAGGTATTAACCTCCATGTGTAACCTTGACAAGACTAGAATATTCTGGGAAGCAAGAGAAACCCAGACAGCTAAGGAAGAGCAGTATAAATATAGGATGCCAGAGCTCATTTGTACACACACAGCTCGCAACTGCAGAAATTCAGTAAGTGCGCAAGTTTGGAGAGTAGCTGCAGTTGCAGTTACTGCAACTAGTATTTTCGGTTTTAGGCTTGGACTTTCTCTTGGTTATGGTTTGGATTTTCTTCTTGGTACGCTAGCTTTGGAGAGTGGTACACTACCTTGATTGGCTTTTGAACCTAGGGTTTGCTTCCGGAATTATTCTCTCTGTCAAGGTTAAGGTGCTCGAGCGTGGCTTCGGCCTATGGTTGGGTGACAATATTACTATATTGTCTATGGTTAAACGAGCACATCTATTATTTCTAACACCTTGGTGACAAAGCTTTATAAGATTGTCTCTATTGAGATGTTTTTTTTTAATGTTAGGGTTGCTGACATTGAGAGGTCTACCATGCAATGTTATTTCAATAAATAATTGCCATTTAATACATTGTCAAAATAAACCAAAATCAGATCACAACAAATTAATGATCTATCTCTGCACTAACCTTCACCTAAGCACTCCTGAAAATTTCTCCCAGACATCACCAAAGCAATAGTCCTTGAGGAAACATAGGGAGACATCCAGCATAGCTGTAAGTTTTTGAATTCTGCTGAAGATCTCAATTGTGACAGATCTAACATTAAGGAGAGCCAACATTTAGAAATCCATGATGGTAACATGGGGATCAGTTAAGCATAAAAACAGATATAGAGATTCTGCTCTAAAATTTGAACGCTGGTGGACTGACATCATTGAATTGTTCACATGAATCATTTAGCCCAACAGTTCATTGGACTTCATAGCATACTAGCAAGAGAGACTTGAAATATAATTGATAAATGATGTGTAGATAATCACAGTATTTCCAATGGCAGTTGTGCTAATAGCTTGTAGGAAATCTAGTGGCATGATAATTGCATGAACTGTTCCCAGATTTGAAGAACCAATCACCATATGCACAAGAGAGAAGATCATGAAAAAAAAAGAAAAGAATTATGTCAATGTTCACGGGTAATGAAATGGATGTGGAATGTGTACCTAGACCTTCATGCTGAGGCCATGCTGCAACTTCAATAGGATTTTTAATACCTCGTCTGTTCTTTCCAAGTCTTGGCCATTATAGGCCATGCTGTTCAAAAACTTAGAACCAATTGCTTTGGCATGCATCTCGAAACTACCAAAAGATTCATTTGCTGATTCATATTGAATGAGGGTTTTGGGTGAAATGCTTACCATGCTTGCCTTGGTCATACTTTGTGCATATTGAACGGCAGCAACAACCTTCCTTGAAATGGATGGTTCTTGTCCTCTATTCTTCACCTCTCCAAGTTCTTTTTGAAACTTGGCCAAAGTTGCTTCTTTGGCAGCCAACTCACTCCTATAACTTATCCATGGCTTGGGCATTCTTTTCCTAATGCTGATTCAAGTCCTTGAGGAAAGATTCTCCACTTGCAACTTCTTGATGTCTTGGGCATTCTTTCTTCCTGCTGATTCAACTTGAGGAAAGATTCTCCACTTCCTACTTCACCACGGCTTGGGCATTCTTTTCCTCACGCTGACTCAACTCCTCGAGGAAAGATTCTCTTCTTGCTAAGAATAACATGTTGCACGTCTCGATCTTGTCCATGACAGTAGTGAGGAGTTTGTCTTTGCTGACCAATTTCTTTTGCAGTATTTCATTCTCTTCCTCCAAGCGTTTTACTAATCTTCGCAGCTCATGATTCTCATCTCGAATCCAACTTCAATCTGCTGATTGTTTTCTTGTAGCTCGTGGAGTCTCTCATTTTCCAAAGCTTTACCCATGGATGAGTTGTTCAAAATGCCCTCAAGAGTTAGAGGAATGATGCTTTGATACCATTGATCTGTCATGAAATATCATTTTCGGGATTAACTGTGTATTCAAAGTCATTCATCTATGACCCATCTCCCATGAGCGTCATTCCCTAATGACCTTTGATCCGTCTCCAGTGGGTAAGTTAAAATTGCCCAATGGCACTAAATGGTATGCAAATCAAGCTGACTCATTTAGATAATGCTAACAACATTGATAATAACACCACCAACAATGTGAACATACCCAGAGATCAATACACAGCCATTTTAATTGGAGAAATCCTTCATGGGGGATAAAAAGTCCAGAGTATATTATGAAGTCTATTTTGAAAATAAATTTACAATCTGCACTTCACTTCTGTTTTCAAATTCAGAATCCTTATAGAGTTATTCATACCGTTAAGGCATTTGATATGGTAAGCTTCGTCACTGTCCTGTGTCCTCCATGGCCAGGCTATTTTTCTGCTCAATTCCATTTACAGAGTTCATGGTTTTGGCTGTGTCCTTGGCTCTGGGAATCTTGGCTCCACCGTGGCTTTGGTCCTCGGCTCCCAGCTCTTGCTCTCAGTTCTATCTTTTGGACTCTGCCTTGGTTTTGGCTCGACTCCATGAAAGAACCTTAACAACACTAGGATCTGTCACATCTCTCCGTTACAGTTTGCTGTATGGCCAGGCTATCTCTCCGCTCAATTCCGTTTACAGAGTTCATGGTTTTGTCTGTCCTTGGCTCCACCGTGGCTTTGGTCCTTGTCTCCCAGCTCTCACTCTCAGCTCTAGCTTTTGGACTCTGTCTTGCTTTCGGCTCAACTCCACGAAAGAATCTTATCAACCCTTGGATCTGTCACATCTCTCTTGTAAGTTATAGTTTGCTGTGCTTGGCTAGACCCCCTGATAGAAAATCTTGCTACAACAATACAAAGGTCTCCTCTGTAGCTCGTCCATACCTCCACTGTTTGTCTGTTTACCCTCATGAAGCTTGGACAGTTACAGGCTTGGAAGGCTACAACTCCATCAAGAAGCTGTTAGGATTTTCTTGGCAATTCAGCCTCCGTCCGTTTTTTAGAGCTTTAGTGACTCCTGCTTCACTAGTTATGTCTGCCATTTGTTCACCATCAAAGGCCAAAATATACCCTCTTTTCCATCCTTGACAGGTATGCTGACATGGCACCCATGTTGCTGTAAACGTGGCTGTGATGTGGCACTTATCAGGCTGTCTTGTGGCTTCCTTATTGGCTATAAATCTGATCAGACTTTTCTCTATCAGGTTTTCCCTGAATCACGTTGTTGGGCTGAGAACCCACTACCAGAAATCGGCTGGGTTTTTCTTATTGGATTTCATGAGTTCTGCCTCCTAGACAGAAAGTCTGGTTCAAAAAGTCTCTCTACCTTTTCTCTGCCTCTCCCAGTCTCTTTTCCACCGGGTTTTTTCCACTTGGTTTTATGAGTCCATCCTCCAAGATGAAAAGTCTGGTGGTCTTTCTCCACTCTTAGAATTTTGGTTCTTCCACAATTAGATTTCTTGTCTGGATACTTAGCCAAATTTTCAGAATTTGGCCTTGCCCCTTACCTTGTCCATTATCTCCAACGTTTAACCATTTATCAGTCTGGAAATTTTTGAATAATATCTTGTGTCTTTGTTGGCCAAAACTTTGCTGTTATACTCTGCTGAAAAGGCATGTTCACCACTACCTTCTTAATCATAGAACCTATTCCTTAGAACTAGAAGTTAGTTCCTCTTGCAAGAGCAATCTTCGTAGCTCATCAAATGTCAAGTGTACAACTCTCATTTATAAGTTGAGTCTTGTTACAAATACTTGAGAAGACAGAGGCAAACTGTGAAGGGTTATAGAGATTGGATCCTTGTTATCTTATATTTTCGAGTATGGTGGGATGATGTGTAGTGTAATCAGAATTAGGTGAGTTATTCTAACTTGGTTGAGTTTGACTCCATTTTTACCAAAAATGGTCTGAGACCGCTGTTGACTCCATCCCAAGGGCCAAGTCAACAACAGACTCATTGTGAGTTGGCCAAGTCACAGTCTGACTCAGTTGAGTCAGATCGAAACTCGTGACTTGGCTGAGTTAGATTTGACTTGGCCAAGTTTGTGTTTGACAGACATAATATACATGTCAGTGTGCCAGTGGTGCCCAGGCTTTAAAACACATAATAAATCTTTTTATGCAAAAGCAAGGACCAAGATTTCCAATCTTTCATGCTATGACCCCAAAGTTCACCCCACACAAAGAGTCCCTTCTTTGCCAATCATTTAGGTGAAGAGCCTCTCTATAGGAGAGAGTGGAGCTAAGTTGTAGGAAATGTCAACCCCCCTTGTACCAAGCCCAAAAATATATGGAAACACAGGTATGGGTACAAAATGGAAACATGTTCACAAAATGGAAATATGTTTCAGCTATGTTTCACTTGTACGGGTGCTTTTCAGTGCACTAGTTGACTGTTTTGGTGCTTTTGACTATACGGAGCTCCAATGCAGACCATGGGACCCATAGGAAGCCTGGAAAACACTAAAAGCTCGTAATAGTTGCCAATTTATCCTTTAATTAGTTTCTGAGCCTACTTAATTAATTTCTACATTGATTTGGAAAAAAATAGAGAACCTTCTAGAGAGTTAGAAACCCTAACAACACTTCTATTTTCCTATAAGAAATCTCTTCCTTTCAATCATTCCTCACATTTTCTTCAGAGCGAAGTTTCCTCCAGTGGCAACAAGCATTTTTTTAGTTGTGTTTTGGAGCATTGGAAGCAAGTGTCGGTGCATTTCCAGCAAGAGGACAGTTGTAAGCAAAGAATAAGGTTGTGGGCAGCAATTTCTTTGTTAAGCTGCTTTCTTGAATCTTTACTGCTTTGCAGCATTCATGGCTTCTCAAAGTGGTGTTTCTCATGTCCCTTAAGCTACTTTCTTTACATTTTTTGCAGCATTCATGGCTTTTCCAGTAGGATTTGTTTCTTATGTCCTTAAACCTCTTAGAGAAAACAAGCATGATGAATACTACCCTATTTGGAAGTATGTAATCGAGTTCAAAAATATACTTGGTCGGGGTTCATGTGAATGAAGTTGTGGTCTATGCAAAATAGATAATATTTTCAAGGGCTCTTACACAAGAGTGAGGACTCATATTCTACATGAAAACACTCAGGTCATCAACATATGTAAATGTACATCCGATCCGGCAGGAGGGACAAATATGATAAAGAGGCTAATCATTCTCAAAAGTTCAAAGATCGAAGAAAGAGTCTTGCTAGTGGTACCAATACTCACTTGGCCGTGGGCAAGGAGTTAAGGATTGCCCACGAAGCAAGGAAGAGGAGAGCAACACAAATTCAAGAAGAGTCATCAAAGGCTCAAGCTGCAGCTCAAAAATGTAGATTGGTAAAAATGCTCATTGTTCAAGGGCAAGAAGAGGCCAAGACAAGAGTGACAAGGGCCATTTATGCTTGTGGGATATTTTTTAATGTGGTTCAGTCTTCCTATTTTCTTGCAAGATAATATACATTTCCCTTGATGTATACATTTACAGGGGATATGTTTCCACGATGTTCTCATTTCTGAAACTCCACCTGTTTCCAAGTTTTGTGCAACCTAGGAGTTTAGTTTTTGGATCTTCCAACACCAAATGGTTTGGCTAGTCACATCATTATTGCCTCTTTTGTGTCCCAAATCTTGCCATGAAAGATGATGTGCTACCTAGTACCTTCTTCCAAGTTTCCAAGCTTGCAAAGCCTCATTCGTGTAGAACATATATTCAAATTGAATAAAATTTTTCCTAGTTCTATTAGGAGGGATTGGCATTTTTTCCATTATAGACCAATTTGGATTTACAAGATGCATTAGTTATGTTAGATTCTTTGTGTGAGACATCCTTTCAAGGAGACCCTCAACAAAAGAAGGGGCACTGAGGATGAGGAAAGGAAGTGGATTGATTGTTTAACCTTTGAACAAAGTCTGGGAGCATAGGGCCTCTTACTACTTTAGGGATTTTGCCTGAATGGTATATCATTACGATTTACCTTTGAAAGTTAGACTTGGTAAGTCTTGTTTCACATACGCACTTTGTTCTCATTGTGGTGTCACTGAGATAGGCTGGCACATTTTTTAGAAGTGTAGATGTACTAGAGTATGCTGAGATCTGTCTTGGACCTCCTGGAATCATATACTGTACAGATACTTTTTTTTGGAAGGATGCCCTATTAGGGGATTTTGACGTTGTTGCTCCACATCACTAATGAGGAGTTTGGCATTACATTAGAATAGTTTGGTTGTAATCCATCTAGAGGATGAGATGTAATGCAATAAGCAACACAATTTTTTTTTGAATCTTTTTGTAGGTTGATGTATATTGATCTTGAGGTCCTGTTATCGTGCAAACTATAGGTTGGGCAAAGCTCGACCTAATCCACTAGATGGCGATAACGGTGGGAGAGTTTACCCACTGTCACCTCAGATAAACCTTCCCCTCGCTTTAGTGAAGGAGAAATCCAACACAAGGGGGGAATCCCAGGTGACCCTAGGGGGAAATGAGACGAAAAGTGAGACGATGGAAATGATGCCCCTATAGGTCAAGTTGCTAAGTAATCAAGTTGCTAAGTAAGAAGTGGCTTGATAATGAGTCTCGGAGATGGTTTATGGTTGCCAAGTGCTTGGGTGCATGTGGAAGATGTTTGTACCTACCTGAGACACAAGAAGAAACACGTATACAAGCTCAAAGTTAAGTGGACAAGCAAGTTAAGCTTGCTGTCCTTAATTATAGCAGTAAACAAGAGTATATATCAGCAAAAAAAATAATCAATTACTGCAGATTTAACCACTTAAAGCATCGAAGAATTGTTGGAGAATGAAGCATAAAACATGTAGATAAATCCCCAATACTTTAGCACAAGATTTAGTGGTTTTAGAGGGCTGTTATATGAAGTTTTTAGAGTAAGTTTGTAACAGCCAAGTGGCTGTAGCAAAGATTTGCTACAGCTGCAAGTTTTAACCACGAAAACAAGCAAGTAATCCAACAAAAAGTTAACTAATTAGCAGCTGAATGATAATGATGGTTTACTAGCATATTTTCACGGTTAAATTGCAAGCTAGAATCAAAATAGAAGATGATTTGCTGCAGCTCTAATGGCTGTAGCTTTTAATTAGCAATAGTTCAAGATCCACTTGACCAATCTAGATGCCCTAGAGGCTTTGGCAAGCTTAAAGCATATAGAAAAGATCCCAACTTAAACAATTTTAATATCTCGTGATTCTACGTCTCCCAATGCAATGATTTTGTTTCTCCAATGCAAGAGATTAGTTGCTTTTGACTATTGTGTTATGGAGTCTTTAAAATGAAAGAGCTAAGTTGTGCTACTTCCTACTTCCTTGGGGGTGTAAGCCCTTTTACTCCCCAAGGCAAGCAAAACTAGCTAGGAAAAACCTAGGAGGGTGTAACCCTTTACTTCTCCTAGTATTCCTTTGTGCAACAAATTATTCCAAGACAATTATGACGAGATTAGTGGGGTTGTATGCACTTATACTCCCCAAAATCCTTAACAAATTAACCTTGTAACCTAAGTTGCACGAAACATGGAAACGTCTGGAAGTTTCCAAAATGAGTACGGCAGGAAACGCGACCCTCCAAAAATGGAAAAATTGGGGGAAACGCCGTATATATATATATTTAAAAAAAAAACATTATCTTGCAAGAAAAACATAATGACACACATAAATGACATAAGAAATCCTAAACCATAAACGAATAAAAAACATGTATGAATGGTTTATCTTTCTTAAAAATGGAAAAAACAACAAATTTGGTGAGTTTTGGGGGGCCTGTGGCTTGCTTAGACGCCCGTGAGGGCCCACAAATGACCAAAACAGCGTCGGAACGCTGTCCTTACGGGTCAAAACTCAACCTAAACGCCGCCGGCTGTACCCTACAACGTTTCGTACTCGCAAAACGCCATACGGTTCGACCGTCGACGTTTTGGCCAAGTTTCGTACCCGTTTCGGCGAGTTTTCGGTACTGGTACGACACTTTGTTGGAAGTTTCCTGCAACTTAGCTTGTAACCAAGAATAGAAGCAATAACAAGAGAGATTCCTTACCTAGTCCAAGCATTAACAAGATAAACTCCTTTTAACCAAGAAAAATCCACCATAAAAGCAAGAAATAGCCTCCAAGAAAGATAGTGCCTTGCTTCTTCATCCAATAGCCAAAGTAAATCATCACAAAAGATAGTAGCAAGAGAGGTAGATAAAATTGCCCAAAGAGGGCGCAAATTTCAGCCAAGTATCCTCTCCAAGATGGGAGAGTTATGATAAAATGACAAGAGTTTGATCTCTATTTATACAAATCCTCCTAAAAGTGTTTGTCCACTTAATTTTAGGGTAGCCACAAAATAAGGGGTCAACAACCCTTACTTTGCCCCTTTACATTATCAAATTCAAATTTAACTCTAAAAAAATGCACATAAGAAACCCTAATGTGATGTCATCCCTCCAAAGGGTGACGTTTTGACACTTTTTGCAAGTCGTTGGAGTAAAGAATGGAAGTCGTTGGGCCTTCTAGGGCCTCCCTCTCATGCGCTAGGGTTTCCTCCTTCAAGCCAAGCCTTCTCCCATCAAAACGTGCCAAGTGTCCATTTTTAAAACCTTCACCACCAAAACCCTCACCCTAGGGTGACGTCAAGCTCCTCAAGTGTGACGTTTTGGCCTCGAGCAAAACATTGGGCTGGCAATGGGTAGAATAGATCCTCCAAGGTGTCTCTCAGGCCTCTAAAGGCCACCATCATCGTCCGGTGTGTGGGCCATGGTATCCAGCGACCAGCCTATTATGGACTTCAAGCCCCAAGGAAGCCCAAGCTAGGCTTGTTCTTCCAAATCTGTCCACCAACTATGTTCTGCAAAGACAATGAATACGCCCTCCAAGGATCTCAAGTCAAATGCATCATGATAAGTAAACTAAGTCACCAGACACGTGGACACGGGACACAAAGGACACGAAAATACGAGTGTCGGACACGGGCACGACGACCCCCGGAAACAGGACACGGAGGACACGTTATATATATATATATATATTAAATTATGAATT
>SNQJ01S0036479.1:90437-109517 GCA_010110895.2 Picea sitchensis
TATATTACCTTCCCCCCTTTAACTTGGACCCGGGCCCTTGATGTCTTGTGACATACTTCCACAATGGATACTTTGATTTTTGAACTTGCTGCCTTGCTAAAACATCATGTTTTTCAGCCTCTGAACTTGTTGCTGCAACCTCACTTCTAGCAGATTGAACACTAGCTGACCCTGTTGAAAATGAAGGAGGAGGGACAACATTAGTGGGAAAATCCCTCCCTTTCTTTTTCCCTCTTCCAGCTGCCCTTGATGATTGAGCCATGACTGCTGTAGCAAAGTTATTAGGTTGCTACTGTAGAAAATATCTTGAAGAATGGTGGACAAATCCACTTGCTTGGCACTTGGAATCCCTTCTCACACTCTACCAAAGCCTTTTGCTGCTCTCTAACCTTTCTTGCTGCTCCAACCTGTTTGCAAAATGAGAGAAAAACAACTTTAAAATCGTTTTTGAGGGCCCGCGGGCTTCCTTTCTGTGGGACACGTGTCAGAATTTTTGGACATGGTTTTAAGTGGTGTCGGACACGTTTTATTTACGTGTCACGTGTTCAGGACACGAACTTCACATGTATTGGACACGTGTCCCAACGAATCGTGTTGGATTCGTTGGACACGCGACATGGAGGGGGTAGGGACGAATCCTGTTACATAGTAAGTAAATCAAATCAATAAAAGAGCCACCTAAGCATGTGCATCAAAAACCACCTCATCAAACTAAACAAGTGCTCAAAGACCCTATGCAATTTGCCAAGTTCAGGTGTGGGAGGGTTGATAAAGCGACCTATTGGGTGAATCACTTTGATTTTTTAAGAGAAGCATTTCATTGTTCTCAAGTCCTCTTTGGGTGAGCATTTGGAAGGTTAATAATATGGCTTTTATCTTTTTCCAACTACATTCCCTCTGGGCCTTCAACCCCTTCTTCCCATGAAATGAGGGACAATCCCTTCTCGGGTCAGTACACCTGAAAATCCCAAAAGGTAAGGAGATGAGGGGATGAATTGTGGAAAGTGACAAGTATGGTCGGGAATGGCACGATGACTCGTCAAGGGGACCTCCCAGTAGCAAACCTATTCCTAAAGTTGACCACTTACTAGGGTGCAATGTCAACCACCAAGGTGAAACATGGCAAAGAGCATAATTTCCAAGCAGACGTTACATAATCAAAAGCAGTTTTAAAGGTAACAAACTCAAATGCCTCAAATATCGAAATGACACTCATCATAATACCTGGCTTGTACCTCATGGAGCAAGACCCAATGTCCTCCGGAAGCAAGCTGATGTGGTGGATACCCTCATGATGAAGCTGATATCTGTGGTGGTGAAGCGGGCCTCCGTCTGTGCAAGTGGACACTGTTGGTCAAGCTGTCTCTTGGTACTGCATGTCTGCAACCTGAGGGCCTCGAGACATTATCTCCTTAGTTATCCCTAGGAATTGGGGATAACAGGCCCAACTTACGGTCGAGGGCACTCTCATTCGGAAAGATGTAAAGATTTGTGATCCTCAAGCTCAATCTATCTTAAGGACCTTTTTGCCACCCTTTAGGTAGATGCAAGCTGAACTGTATTTTTTATTTTTTTTGTTAATATAAGAAGCATTTAGAAAAAAACCCTAAACTACTTGAACCTTAAAATTTGCCTCACTAAATCTGCCTACCATAAGGGGCAGCACCTCATGAAGGGAGTGAAACAGATGCAGAGGCTGATCCACATGACATTGACGGGGATTCATTGTATGATGACGGTCTTTATGAGTTATGAGTCATCTGAGTAGTTACTTATCAGGTTAGAATTTGATAAGTTTCAGACTATGGATTCCATTTAGAGCTTCAATGTTTATGCATTATGTCCCAGTCTATCAATTACTTTTTCAAAACTTCATTTTTATGTATCTCAGAACTTATTATCAATGTATTTCAATGTAGCTTTGCCTATTTGTACCTTACATGCATTATAACTCAGTGAACTTGCATATTTAGTGTCTAATTTTTTCGTATATATTTATTTCTGAATGGCAATCCATCTTTTTATGGATGGTAAACCCAGAAATAAGCTTGATCCACCTTCACACATTTGACTGAAGAATAGGGTTTGATGGGTACCTTGCCAATGCCATACAATAATCTGTCCAAAGGCTATCCAAAATACCCCACACAGGGGAGCAGCATGCCTGCCAGGATTTGAACCTGGGTCATTGTCACAAGAACTGCTCCAAGTTGCCACTAGACCACAGCCTGACGGACTATCTAATTTTTAATATATATATATATATATATATATATATACACACACAACCTGAGTGGGCCTAATTGTTAAGAGCACGTGTTTCCTCCTTGGAGGTCACATGCTCAAATCCGGAGGGGGATAGGGTATGTATACCTCTGTAGACTTTAGCAGTCAAATCACTGCACGAAGGAGGGGGTCCCTTGTCCCACAAACAAGGGGGTCTCATACACCAATTTGGTGTTTGGCTTAGCCGTGACCTTAAAAATAGATTATTATTATTATTATATTTTTTAATTTTGCCAAGTAGACTCTGAGTTGAAGGAATCATTGAGTTCGAGTCTGACTACTATGTGTATGACTAAATCACCTTCTGCCATCATTAAATGTCTTGTTAAAAGCTTTCAGTTTATCCCAAGTTTCTTGAGAGGTCTCCGTATCTTGCACATGTGGTATGATGTCATCTGAGACTGCCATACAAATGATTGCAAGTGCTTCCTTCTCTCTGTTCTCATAAGCTTCTTGTTTATCTACATTTATTGGACTCAGCTCCTTTCCCTCTACAATGCTCCAAAGCTTTCTCACCACAAGAATCTTTCTAACATTGATTTTCCAAATGCCATAGGTCTTGCCATCAAGCTTGTGTGAGTCTGGCCGTGTGGCACCTTGAATAGTTCCTGCCATCTCTTTGAAGTTTCTTCACTGATCTATATCTCATTTTGTTTCTGTCTGCAATTGGTCCAGAGTTGACATTGGTGCAGTTATTCACAATGTCTGAAAACATCCTCCCACAAACTAAAACCAGTTTGTTTAAATGCAAAATAAGTGAAAGGCATTAATACAGAATTATGAATATCAAGGAACTTTTAATATTATAATGTGTTAAATTTTAATGCTTCTCTATTTTTAAACATTAGAGAAGCATGGAAATTTACTACCTTTTTACCTTTTAAAACAGGGGTCATTCCTTATAAAACAAAACATCATGAAAGGTTTTGGATGCTGCTAGGGGTGGGATGAATCTCCAAGTCTATCGATATTTCTTCACAGCCTTGATGACGACTACTTTTTTGAGCTAGACAGAAGAAAATAATTTTTGTTAGATGTTTTGAGTGTAGAAGCGACAACTAGAAACATGAACAACCTATATTTATATAAAAAGGTTTTGAAATCAAATGTGAAACCTTGAAAAATGTGCAGTTTAACCCTGAAAGAGACACAGTAAAAGATCACAATACTTCTAAGGTCAAACTAACTGCTTTGCGCTCTTTAAAATTTGAGACACGATATCGAAGCACATGGTGCAATCATATTAAGTCCACTTGACTCACACCATTTTCATCATTACTTGATATCTGCCCACTTCTTTGCATCTATGTTTCTATCACCTGTTTAGTTAGCTTGGATGCTACCACTTACCAAGTCTTGTACATACATACAAGGCTTGGGTGGGAAAAAGCACATCAATTTTGCCAGTTTCACAAGACAAACAAAACTTTGATACAATTGGCTAATGGGATGCTGTCTTTGATTTTTCTCTAGATTTGCTTATGTTCAAAATTTCAAAAGCAATTGTAGGATAACACCATAAATGCCAGATGGCTGTAGGAAGCTAGACTTTTCTAAATCTTATATTACAATGAGTTTGCCTCTGCTGGTCTTTGAGCTAATGTATAGTTTGTGATGCATTTTATGTGATTTGCTTCTTATGAGGCAAAGCTGTAAACATTATATTCGTTAAAAGGAGAGGTCCAGGTACACTTTAAGATTAAACATGTAGAGTAAATTTTAAAATTTTGTTGGGATTTCCAAGGGCATTTGAGGAAAATGTTAGATTAATAAAAGGTCACGTTTATGGGTTGTTAATGCCCAGGTGTTATCGCTTCTTATCTTATGGCATATAAGTATGGGTTATTAATACCAGGTTGTACACAATCAAATCTTTGAAATTAATAGCATTTACCAAACCTTATTAACTGACAGTAGAAATGGATGGAGCAGATATTTGTCAAGAACTCTACTTTTATTTAACTTGATATGATATATGTAGAAGAGGGTTGAACATTTACCTTGGCCCAACTCTTATAATTAGCTTCTGATATTAGAGTGATCATGGAAACTTATAAGAGGCCAGGAAACCGAGTTGTAGGCAGTTCCTTGATTCTCGAAGAAAGAATCTATAAACTGGTAGTTTAGAGAATGTTGTTTTTGAGAAAATTTAGACAACTTGTGGCTCAAAGAATATGTGTTTATGTAGTGAAATTTATCCAGTAAGCATGTCATGAATATAAAATTGAATTTGGTAACAAAGAAGTTGAAGAGACCGGGAAACCNTTTACCTTGGCCCAACTCTTATAATTAGCTTCTGATATTAGAGTGATCATGGAAACTTATAAGAGGCCAGGAAACCGAGTTGTAGGCAGTTCCTTGATTCTCGAAGAAAGAATCTATAAACTGGTAGTTTAGAGAATGTTGTTTTTGAGAAAATTTAGACAACTTGTGGCTCAAATATGTGTTTATGTAGTGAAATTTATCCAGTAAGCATGTCATGAATATAAAATTGAATTTGGTAACAAAGAAGTTGAAGAGACCGGGAAACCCATACCTGAAGAAAAGGATGCAAATGGGCTTTAGGAATTCTACATAAGTATACCCAAGTCCTAAGTTTTGCTGAAAGAGGTGACTCAAGGAACGACATTTATATTTTTTTCCTTGTAGTCGTTTTTGTTTGGTCACCTTTATGGGAAAAGGTTTGATACTAAGGTTAAGGAGGGTAAATCAGAGGCCAGTTCCCTCTTAAGATGTTATTACCCAAACCTTATCAGCCACCTTTACGGGAAAGGTTTGATCCTATGCTTAAAGAGGATAAATCAGAGGCTAGTTTAATATATGAGATTATGAAGCTTAAGCATGATTATATAAGCTATGTGATGTGAAAAATAGAATTCTAGAAAGATATCTCAAAGGAGGACAAAATAATATTTAACAGACTATGATAATTGTAGTACGAGTAAATATGAATGTGGAGAGTAGTATGGATTGTCTGAAAAATATTGCCCATTGACATCACTTTAAAGCAGCATTTGAAGTCAAGGTTGTGGCAACTTATATCCTCTTTCTTAGTTTAATATATCATGACACAGATACGTAGACATTTACTAGTACTTCTTCAAGATTTGACACAATCCCAAGATAACTGCATGTTCCAATTTACTATAGAACTTGCTTATATGATCTCAGTAGTCCACATTCCCATGATACCACAAATCACAATGTATATTAAAATACTATCAGGGTGTCCACAGCAACTCTTAGATGATATGAAACTTTATCGTAATTCCTAAATGTATGGATGCAGTCCTAATATAGGAGCCTCTAGTGAGTTTATGTTGGAAATATCAAACAGAAGTATGCTGCTCTTACATTTCCACAAATTGCATACCTCATTGAGTTTTGTAGTTTATCAGAAGCTGTCAAAGTGACATGGAGAATTCCAGAGACTTCTGAGAGATTTTTAATTTTTATTTCAAGATTAACATCTTATTGCACAATCAACTATTCTACTGTTCAAGTTTAATTGTCAGTTCTTTGCATTAAAAGAATCTGACTTCAGCTGTATTCTGTATTTAAGGGTATTGGATTGTTTCAACCACTAAATATAGAAATATCTTTCTTATAAGCTGTGCATTTAATTACTAAACTATATAAATATCTTTTATGTTATTTGTTCATTTCGTGGCTATTGTGGGTTGTGTTTGCAGGGTGTTCCATATCCTTCAGTCCCAAGGCACAGTAAGCCAAGGCGTGTTGATCTATACCATTCTAGTTGGCGTATACGAGCAGGTTGGCAATATTACCAACCATTTTCTTAGTATGATTGCTTTTAGTTAGCATCTGCCTCTAATTTCCTGAAGATTACGTTAATGTGTTTTTTTTCTGTTTTTGAAAAAAAAAAAAAGTGGAATCAAGAAAAGGAGACGGACAAATGACTGCCATGGAGGTGATGCTGTTTCATAATGAAGATATGGGGATCCCAAGAGAGATTGCAAAAATTGGAGTTCGTCAAGGAATGTGGGGAGCAGTCAAGAAAGTAGAGCCTGGAGTACGTGCCTATCAGATGGCACGCAAGTCAGATGCTCCATTATCACGAAGTGCGCTCATGGCACGGATTAACACAAAGCTGCCTGTAAGTGACTTAAGAAGCTTGGAAGATTCATCAGATGAAGAGGAGGTGGCTACAAAAACACAACAAGGTATTCCTTGGAGATGGGTTATTGTTGGCGGAGCTGTGGCCCTTGCATGTGGACTTGATAGGGGTGTAGTGAGCAAAGCGTTGATATTTGGAGTTGCAAGAAGGTTTGGAAATCTTGGGAAAAGGCGGCATTGATAATTTCGTTTAAAAATTTGTTTTCACTGAGCCTTTGTACTCTGGTACAAAGGAAACAGCGTTGGCATTGTTTCAGCAATTTAGGAAGCCATCATTTCAAGTGCAAGTCTCTCACCGATCTGCTAATTTTGACATGTACTAAGTCTGAAAGTGACATTATTTTCTACCTCTTATGAAGAAGTTTGATTCTTTTCACAGAGAACTTAGTTGACGATGTGCCTCGTATTTGCACAAAGCAATTTGGTAATAGTACAAAGTCTTAAATTGACACTGTTCGGCAGCAATGGTTAGTCAGTTATCACGCTATTTCACGATTGCTCTATCGTGAATCGTGATACTCATAAAAGTTCCCATTGTGTAGAGCAGGGTTGGCAAAGATTTTTGCATGGGTGCAAGACCTAAGTCTCTTTTGGCATTCATTGTTTGTGATGACAAATGATTCTAGTTGTCGGCAACATGGGAGGTATTATTAGAAGTAACTTATTTGATGTTCTACTATTGTAGAATCTTGTGCATACATCTATAATTAGAAAATATGTCTGCTATTTTTGTTGAGGGTTACGTTTGAGCCTGAGTATCACTTGTTCGAAATAAAGAGATCCACTTTTCAGGTTCTCTGTGGTTAAAGATTTTCATTTCCCCCCAATGAGTCCTTGGATTCTTCAAGCACCTGAAAGGCTATTCGTAGTTTCAAGAGTCTTCAAACTCGAAGAGTTGTCATGCGTATCATGCATGTACATGGCATTCATTACCAGTCATGCAGCCTTTCCAATTTACATCATCATCATTTGGATTACTAGAGTCCTTATCCCGCAACACAGTATGGAAAGATACCTGTAAATTGTTTTTATGGTTTCCAGGAGATTCTTATATTCTAAACTGTCCAGGATATATGCAGTGTCCATCTTCCTTTCTTTGGGTGTCCCAGACTTTTTCTGTAATATGGTATCTTTGTATGTGCTTTTAGTACCACTGGTCATGAATTTTCCTGAAATTTATTGTTCTTGCTAACTATAAAAATTAAAAAAAATGCTTTGCATGACTTGCACCCAGTCTTAGTCCTTTGAAACTTATGCCATGTGGGTTGTGTAGACCAAGAACCTCCAATTTCACTAGTGAACCAACCACTGTTGGTGAAATTTTATACTTGTGTCGTGAATATGATATATGCCAATCAATTGACATGATACAAAAAAGGTCTATAAGAGATACAGGATAGGGATTACAATTCTCTTGAATACTGGCAAAATACAGAAAATCTATTTTTGTGGATTTCCCTTTGCCATGACACAAATTAATAGTAAAGTTACATATTTGTTAGAAGCTTCATATTTCATTTACTGCATTTAATTACTGACCAAATACAGAAAATCTGTTTTTGTGGATTTCTCTCTATAATTATTATAAATAATAAAGTTGTATATTTAGTTAGATGCTTTATAGTTCATTTAAAGCATTTTACATTTTGTATTATTATGCATATTTCATTTTTATTAATTTAAAGGTACATGGAGATAACTAATTTGCAACTTTAGCCTCGAGGTTTAGCTCAATTGGTCTAGAGCCAGACATGAAATCTTGATCTAGAACCAGACATGAAATCTTTCTTGCTTCTTGTTGGTCACGAGTTCAACTTTCTTGATCTCCTTGGTGTCAGGCCCCGTAATCAGGTCGACGGTTTACCCCGTTTACCATCCATGGATCATGGGAAGTACTGGAAGGGTTTTCTGTGAGGGTTTCCTTGAAAAAAAAAATCTAATTTGCAACTTTGTCATTTATTAATTAATAGCGAAAAGTTTCAACTTCCCTGTTTATTAATAAGTGATCAAAGTTTTCTATCACCAAGTCCATTCGGGAACCTTTCATTTTTACTGTGGCTGGGAACCTTGAATAACCCTTATTTTTAATAATTTTATTGATGAAATGCACAACCCATATTTTAAACATATTCTTATGTCGAAGTTTTCATTTTTAATGGGGCTGCATTTGAATGATGAAATACATAGCTCTTATTTTTAATACATTCTTATGTTGAAATCAAAGCTTTCTTTGAGAGGTCACAAAGGCAAGGTATTTTATTTCTTCAAACTCAATTGGGACATCTCTTAACATACTTGTGAGCACCTTCGTTAACGCGAAGTGAGAACACTTTTTAACTCAATTTTGTTGTTGGTATTTATTGTTTGTTCGTTAATTACTTTATCATTGTTCATTTGCTGTTTAATTGCTTAAGCTTTTCTATTCATCCTCCTTTTGAGAAATACTAGCATATTGGTATTAAGTTTGGACTTAGTAAGCACAACACAATATATTTGAGTTAGCTATTGACATAATTTAAAGGAATTTGAAAGTTAGCCTTTTGACATAATGTAAACAAATTTGATTTGAAATCCAAGATGGTAAATTAAGAATTTAAAAATGCAAGTTTTTTTTTTGGAAAATTGAAATGGTATGTGTTTGCCTCTCAAGTATAAGCTTTATAAGCTTTAGGAAAGTGTGATAGAATTTACATTCAGCGATGTCAACTTATAACTCGTGTAATTTGCTTATAATGTGTGTAATTTGTTTTTAGGTTCTAAAAAAGTGAATGATTTGTAATTTAAAATCATAATAATGATGATGGTTATTATCATCCATTGAGACCAACATCAGGAATTACTTGGTTTTCCCTAGAATCTTAWAGTTGTGTTCAAGAAGTTTTAAGAGACATTTCTAAATCACCATAGTCTTGATGAGTTAAAAATGTTAGGAAGATTTGTATTGTAACAAATATTTTGAAATTGAGATTTAATGTGGGTGTATGCATGATATTYTAAAAGAAAGTGTTTCTCATCTTCAACCGCTTTAGTGTCACAAAGATGACAAATTCTTTCGATCCACAACATTTTAGGAATTGTCCAATGCCTTGCTATGGAGCTCATGAGAGTTTCTTCTTATTTTAGCAATGTTTTTTTTTTTCTTTATGCTAGTTAAAACACACAAATACTCCTGATCTTTTAGATTAGGGTTTATCACATTCTTGTAGTATCTTAATTTTCTCTTATTCTCTAATTCTTTATTGCACAACAATTTCTTAAATTTAGATGCAATTATACTTCTAATATTATTGTTATTTTGCACAATGACCTCTTCCTCAATACCCCAACGATTTAGCTAAGATTTGTCATCTTTATGTCTTTGAAACAACCTTAGAAAACCTTGTCTTTGATGTTGTTTATTTTGTTCTCGTACCTATTTTTCTCTTATTCTTTAATTCTTTATTGCACCACAATTTCTTAAATTTAGATGCAATAATACTTCTAATATTATTGTTATTCTGCACAATGACCTCTTCCTCAATACCCCAATGATTTAACTAAGACTTGAAATCTTTATGTCTTTGAAACAACCTTAGAAAACCTTGTCTTTGATGTTGTTTATTTTGTTCTCGTACCTAATTTTCTCTTATTCTCTAATTCTTTATTGCACCACAATTTCTTAAATTTAGATGCAATAATACTTATAATACTATTGTTATTTTGCAGAGTGACCTCTTCCCCAATACCCCAATGATTTAACTAAGACTAGGCATCTTTATGTCTTTGAAACAACTTTAGAAAACCTTGTCTTTGATGTTGTTTATTTTGTTCTCGTACATCAGGTACCTAGTCATATTCATGCTCTCAATTAGGTAAAATTAGCCTCTGTGAGGAGGATAATATAGGGTGTATTTCCGTTAATGTTAATATTGCAAGTTATAAGCTGCTTTTGGATGCAGAGACTTGTAACTAGCAATTGACCCCATCCCATTAAATTGGGTTTTAATCAGGCATGAGATTGCATCTAGAAATTTTATGAACAATGTTTTTATAAGTGATTTATAAACAAACATTTGAGGGTTGCACTACATAAGAGAAAGTTTCTTTGGCTAAGATGTCAACGTTACAAGGTGCCTCATCTATGAAATTTGCTTGAAGCTTGCACTTGGCTTCAAATTGTTTTTAATGAGCCATTCGGGTGAGGTAGACTATGAGAATGAAACCGTGGTGTTAGATCCATTCAGGTGGGGCTGATAATGAGATTAGAACCCTAGTGGGTGAGTTGTCACTCCATAAACCTTACCAATGGGCAATATTGTAAGGACATGGGCCATTGAGTTATTAGATATTTGGAGGTGACAATTAGCGTTGTTTAATGATTGTTCTTTTTGGTTGGTGGTGTTTATTTGTGAAAAAACATCATCATTTCATTTTAAATCAAATTAGATGTACCCAAAGACTCTTACATTAAGGAACCCTAGATCATTATTGAGTACAACATTCTCTTTGTTTTTCCTTTTCATTGGAAATGAAACATAGTTGGGACAAATGGTTGGGTTATAGAAAAACAAAGAGTATATGGAACATTATTACAATGGCATGCAACAATTTCCAACTATTTGTCCCCAACAATGATTCCTTTCCAATGAAAAGGAGAAGCAATGAGAATGTTGTACTCCATAATAATCCAAGGCCAACATATTTGTGCACCTTTGCAATTCCACATGCTTAATTGTTTTAATTTTGTGGCAAATCAAACATCATCAATTTGTAAGACTAATGCAAAGTAGTTGATTATTTATTACTAAGCTTTTATGAAGGGCCAACCACTTGAGTACTCAAGCTTTAAACACAGAGTGGGACTTACAAATATTTGACACCTTTTGACTCAATTTGTTTCATTATCTTGAGCATTGCAATTCTCATCAAGGTAACTTGCCATTGAACATGTTTGCTGAATTTTAGTGTATATATATATTGTTTGGTGTTTTATATAGCTTCTCATAAGGCCATTTCCGATCTTACTACATAAGCCAGTGAGCATAAAAAGTCATCTTAAATAATCAATCATAAAAAATTCTCTAATAAGGCGCAGTGAAAGGAGGGTGGTCCATACCTTGAAGCCTTTGAGGCTGATTATGAGATCTATTAACTACAGAACATGAAACACAAGTTTTACGTGGGAACCCTTTTGAGAGAAACCACCAAACTTCTCTTTATAATTCTTTGTAGGCACCAATCTATTGTTACAAATATTTGTAGGAGCCAACCTACTCGAGACACCAGTTCTCATTGGCACAAATCCAAGTAGGAACCAACCTACTCTTACAGATCTTCGTAGACACCAAACTATTGGAGATACCAATCCCACCGTTAAGCACCAACTTAGCAGGATACACAAATATCTTTGTATGAGATGCACCAACCTTCACCAAATCTGTTTGTTACTTCTACCTTCCCCAGCTCTGCTCGCTGCTTTCGACTTTACTAGGTCTGCTCACTACTTCTACCTTTACCAGGTTTGACCAAAATTTGAATTTCCAAATGACAACTTTCCCAAAGCTTGTTGTTTTAGGGTTCTTCCCAAGAACGAACTTGTACAACATGCCATGTATCCAATTTTGCAAATCTGATTATGAAATTTTTACCCGAGGTACTTCTGTATGTCTCCTTTGTTCTTTGAAAATTTCACAGTCTGAAGAGTCCCAAAAAAGAAGTTATAGTGAATATGCCAAGCTGACCTCCCCCAGATGGGGTGCTCTCCATAACACATAGCGAAACCTTGGACATGTGTAGACCAATGAACTGCCTGAGGAAACAAATAAACGCATTCTCGTTTAACACTCTACTTTTATTGGAAAGCTCTAGACATTCATTATGTTTGCGAGTGTAAGTACATCAAGAGTCAAGTCTTAGAGGCGCCTTAGGTGACAACGTGTTGGGTATTGATTCTGGCATTACTCCTTAAATACTCTCATTGCAAATGATGATCACCTCCAACAGGGTCTTGTCATATCGCAACAAGCAAATGATAACCTCGGCATGTCGAGATATGACACGAACGATAATATCGATGTAAGGAGTGATGGTAGCAAGGCTAGATCGACATGTTCTGATGAAGAAACCAACAATTGCTTTGTACCTGCAAATCGAATTGGTACGTATGCGGATAATATTGAAGGACACCTGAGTTTGGGATATGATTTTAGGCTTGGAGGGGATGCTAACGACCCAAATTCTTATCATTTAGACTCTGATGAAAAATACATATAAGGTAAGAAAGGAGAATGTAGCACTGACTCGGGTAGCTTTAGCTCTTGTTTTATCTTTTGTTGATTTGGATAGAAGTGTCTCTCATTTTGTTTCTCTGCTGGGTCTATTTCACTCTCCCCCTTTGTTTAATATTGGAGTCATGGCTCCATGATGTAGGGTACCCGGTCATCATGCAACCAATCAATCCCGTGCTGCCAAAGCTGCTAAAGGAGCAACAAAGTTTTACTCTGACATTGTCCTTGAAGCATCCAAGGCTGCCATGCAAGAATTAGAGGATGAAGTTCATCTTGTTCGAGAATTTAAAGAGGTTGAGGAAGTGGAGAATGAGGTTGGAGGTCTGATTACGGATCTGGGTTGTACTAGAACAAGAAATTCCATCTTCTTTCACATAATAGAGCTTTATTGGCACACAAAATCACTAGTAGCTTTGGGGTTGTTGCCCAAAGATGAATATTTTAGGCAGTTAAAGGGGCATATGGAGGCTCTATAAATTCAAAATTCTTACATTGTCAAGGTTCTCTCATGGATGGCGAACCGGCTGGGTAGATCCTTCTCTCCCCCGCATCGACACTACTTGGGTCCAAAAACTTCGACTACTGTTGCTCAAAGGAATGCTTCTTCTTCCACTCATCCACAGGTTCCTCGTGATGGTTGATGGGAGATGTGATTTTAGTTTTCCTGTTTATCTATGTTTTCTAGATATTTATAAGCTAATTATCGTTAGGCATAAGTATAATCATGTTTAGACAAATCTTATACAGTTTTTCAAAAAACATATGAAAAACTTATTGGCCTGGTTTCCCCTTAGGGGTAGGTCCTTTTGGTTTCCCAAAGACTGTCATGGTCTCCCGGGGTTGGATTTTCTCATCTCTTTTTGTATATTTTTTCTATAGTTAATACAATAGATACTTACCAACAAAAAAAAGAAAATGCCAAGTTGGCCTGTTTGAAACTAATCTGAGGATCATTCATAAACAATAACTTCGACAAAGCATATCTTAGAAAGTACAACGAACCAACATCTGATATTTTTACCTGAGGTGCTTTTGTATGTCTCCTCTATTTTGTAAAAATTTCACAGTCTGAAAAGTTCCTGAAAAGAATTTATAGTGAAAATGCCAAACTGATCGGTTTGAAACCAATTTCAAGAGCATCCAGGAATCCTAAATTCCACAGAGCATATCTCAAAAAGTAAAACAAACCAACATTAAAATTTTTTACTTGAGGTGCTTCTGTATGTCTCCATTTTTCTGTAAAAAGTTCAGTCTGAAGAGTCCTAGAAAAAAAGTTATAGTGAAAAGGTCAAACTAACCTATTTGAAATTGATTTTAGGAGCATTCATGAACCCTAACTTCCACATAGCATATCTCAGAAAATACAACGAACCAACATCTGAAATTTTTACTTGAGGTACTTCTGTATGTCCCCTTTATCAGGTAAAAATTTCAGTCTGAAGAGTCCCAGAAAATAATTTATAGTGAAAATGCCAAACTGACCTGTTTGAAACTGATTTCAAGAGCATTTGCGAACCCTAACTTCCAGAGGGCATATCTCTGAAAGTATAATGAACCAACATTTGAAATTTTTAACACTTGTGCACCAAGATCTCTCCTCCATCTCTTCAAAATTTCAAGGTTTGAAATGTCCCACAAAAAAAGTTATCACAAAAATGCCAAGTTGACTTGGAACTGATTTTGCAACTCTTCCCTTTTGGAATGATATTCAATCTTTGCTCATCTATTTTTCACACACTCATTTTCTCTCAATACTCTCTTTTTTATACTTTTTCATAACCCTTGATGAAGGGACATGTCTATTAACTAAATAATTAATTCCCAATACCATGGGAAAATACCTAAACCCATGGTTTGAAACCACTATTTCATTTTTAACTTTTTTCACATGTACCCCTTTTTAAATATACTTGTAAACCCCTCTCTCTCTCTCTCTCTCTCTCTCTCTCTATATATATATATATCAATTTTGGAAATGTTGTATGTATTGTAATGCCGTAAATCCTTTGACATCAATGATAACAATTCCAACAAGGGCCTTTAAGAAGATAATCACCAATCAAAGGCCAAAGGGACAAATAAAACTCATGACAACATATTTAGGCTTGGTGATTTTAACTTAGCCATGTGTTCTAAAGAACTCATGTTTTGTCCAATGGCCAAGACAAAGGAAACACTAGTCATACTTAGGAATCTTAGCGGGAACAATGCTATTGATAAACTTTTTAGCAACATAATGATCAAAACAACAATCATTGGAAGAAAAGAGGCTATGAAAATGTGCATACATGTTTTTTCTTTTGTTCAAGTCATCAATAAGAAACACCTATTCGGATCTTTTGGTATGAAAATGATTTATAAGCTTATTTTTGCTTTAAGTATTGAAAGCACATTTTCATATCATCTTCTCTTTTCTTATCCCAATTGATTTGTGCCCCCCTATATGAGATGCCTCAACTCTATATTATTTTTAATCACAAAGTTGATATTTAATATTCCACAAGTATGCTTAATGAGATGAAAAAGGTTCTCTTCAAATTCTTTTCAGGATGCATGAGGTGACACTTCTTGGCTCTATGGTTCAGTGAAATCATTCACCCTAACTTTTGAGAAACTTGATTGTCTCTAAACAATAACTTTCCACCATAAGATCCAACCCAAGTTGCTCTTCGATTGAAGTTTAAGTGCCATTTCAATGAAGCTAATTTAATACACTTCCAAACTCTAAAAGTGAAACATTTCAGTCAGAAGGCAAGGTAGACATAAAGCTAAATGCCCCACCAGTGAATAGAGTGGTGTAAATAGTAAATGATCTAAACCGATTATAAAGTCATCGACTAAAACAACTCATTGTGAATTATTGGTAAAGACAATGTTGTACAAATTCACTTATAACTTATCCAATCATGGTTGAACTTTGGATAGCTCACTTTTTTTATTAGACCATCTATACCATGCACTACTCTCTATAGGTTTTTTCCCAAGGCTAATATTTAAAATCCTTGAACATTTTTGCATTATGTCCACAGTTTTCCACAGTTTTTGTTTTTGTTGTTTTGAGAGTGCTAATGTGATCACCAACTACCAACTCGATGACCATCACACTTCATACATCAATAATCCATTCAATTATTGGTAAGGATTGGGATATCTTGTCCCACAATTGTATTCTAAGATGATGATCATTTGGAGCATACATTCAACATAACCTACACATTTCCATCAAGCATAATAGTTATCCAACATAATATAACAAGTGGATCTTACCCACTATCAATGATGGAAGAAGCTATCTAAGTGTCCCCTCCCCATCCTTCTTCATGGGTAGCACACAAATATTACCCCTCCTAGAAATTGTGTAACAATGATATAAACCCAAAACAAATGACTTGCAAAATTAGAGTATCATGCTTAATAACATACATAATGTTGCAGAGAAAAACTTGACATGTATTCCTTGGGTTACCTCACATATTCTATGTCATAATAATTAATTTCATAAGAAATTTTCATCAAGTCTCTGCTCACGCACTACACAATTGTTGGTCGTGACTAACTCATTTGTCTTGGGAATGTTCCCCGAAGAGGATAAGAATGAAGTGTCTGAAGGCTTCTTGCAGGTTCTTGTGTTGGCAAGGAATCCTTTGTTCTCATATCCTTGGATCCATAGGTACTAGTTTTATACTTAAATATGAATCACGAATACCTGCACATGTGCATTATCAGATCTAGGAATGCCATCCTACAGGATGTCTTTTCCTAGCACGAGATTCCACAATTTATTTATTTGCCAAGCCACATTCTACCATTGATTTAATGTCCTTCAATGGTTTCCTTTCTTTCCTATCATAGTTCAATCACCTTCTTCATTCTTGTCAGTGTCATAGTTAGTGTTGCACATTCCCTTATCTTTTTCTAGTAACACCCTCAAAACTTCCCTATATTCTCAAATTTCTTTAAAGCACAATCTTTAGTTAAATAACTAGGAGAGAAGCAAGCAAAACAAATTAGTAGGAAGTTTAAGATAAATCACCTTTTAAACATGCACCTCACACTTGCAATTATAGAAGAGTTTTGGTGTAAATTTCGTACGATATTGGTTTCAATACATATTTGAGCTTTGGTTTCATTTATTTTCCCTCACTTATCTCTAATTAGAAATTGGACGAAAGGTTTTTTCATTTTTATCAATGCATGCATGTTGGTGCTCTAGCATTTACTAAAACTCAATCCAAAGAGGATATTATGTTGTTATGCATGCTTAGGTGAGAAATCATCTCAACAAGTTTGAACATAAGTCACAACACTCTCAATCATCCAAGTCTTGTTCAATAACACCTTCAAAACTACATCCTTATAGCAAAAACACCACACAATAACAATTTCTAATCCCATAAGACAATTATTTAACATGCCATTTGTGGGGATCCCAATATTTTCATGCCATTTATAGATATATCCATCCAATTGCATTTTCTTAAGGAAAAATAAAGTGGCAGCTCACTTTTCAATTGGTTTAAAGACACAATGGTCAAAAGGTTCATATCAAATTCACCTAGCTCTATTTTTTCTTGTGATTCTGAGTCTCTTTAGTGTCATGATAAAGCCAATGACATGATCAATGACACTTGTCCCAAGATTGTAAATGTAATTGATGGAAGTGCCTATGTAATGCCCCACTTTCACTGACTTGGCTTTGTAAATGACTAGGATAGTCATCCTCGGTTGGTTTTGATGACTTGTATTATTAATGACTTGGATATTAATGGATTTATGCAGATTGCTTGTGTATATAGAGGTGTGTATGAGTGCATATGAATGATTGTTATATGATGATGATGTTATATTCATGGTTGGGAAATCCCATGAGAGTGCCTGGAACAATGATGATATTATTGCTTATGTGATGTTTCTACGATGATGATGTAATGGTGATTAATATTGTTGACTAAGTGGTAATTGTGGCAGGTTGGCCAATGATGCATGGCTCCTCAATGGAGGTGTTTCATGTTGACCTAGATTAAAGGTCATGGGAACTCTAGTTTGATTATGAATATTAGGAGGTCGTGAAAGACTAATTGACATACACTACTAGAGTTGAGGTCAAAAAATGATGTTGATATGACGTTATCTCGATGTGTAACCAATTTGTTTAGAAAATCGTCCATTTTTTAAATACTTGCTTTGACGTTGTTTAGTAAATGTTGATATATCGACATACTCAGTAAATATTTTCAGTATCTCTACATTATTGTATGTCGATATGGTGACTAGTTTGTGATATTAATCTATCCTCGAAATGCCATTTTAATGACACTCCTAGCATCATTAAAATGATGACTTAGAAGTTGCTAAAGATTATAATTTTGATCCAGATCTCAGGGAAGACGTTGATATATCGATGTTTGTGAATGAATGAAATTTTGACATCTATGCCATAGGATTGATTCCTAGATGTTAATATATAAACATTAAGGGGGTGCATTTTACTATGCAATCCCCATCCTATAGGTTTTCAAATTTTCTATTTGAAAAACACTGCCAACGATGTGGAGGAGTGTTGCCCACATTCTTAAGTTCAAGCTTGACAATGATGATGATTCACGACCATACTATCCCGACAACGGTTATGTTTTTCATCATTGTGAAGCTAGTACAACCATGAATCATCACTATTGCCTGGCTTGAAGTCATGATTGCAAGCAACACTATTTTGGACTATCAGTATGGGTCATTTTCAAAGGGAAAAACATAGAACTATGAGATGGGGATTGGATAGAAAAACATGTAGGGAAATAAATATAATTTCCTTGGGTTGTGAGATAACTCTTCGTCACATTTTTCCTTTGCCTTTATTTCCCACAAAAATTGAATACCAAGTGCATATTAATCACTTATATCACCATTTTTAGTAATTATACTATGTGCATCAATGAATACATATAATTTTTGATACCCAATTAAACAAATGCACATGCCAAGACCAAATCTCAATGTATAATAACAACATCATCATTTCATCAAACACAAGGCAATGTTTCACTATCAACACTTCTGCCACTGAAACCAATATATCAAAGTCCATTCATATGTTCATATGTTCATAATATACAATTCTCGATAGCCATTATAAATGCATAACCATTGTAAGATAATGCTCATGCTCCAAATTATCATGACAACTAGTTCAAAGCTTAAGAACATAATATAAAGGTTTTGAAGAAAAAGGATCTCTTTGATCTAAGGGGTATCCCAATCCAACCACGAGGTAATATGGACTCACCAGTAATAACCCAAAATTCTAACACTAGAGGAGTACATGTACCAACATAGGGATGATACAACAAAATGATTTCAATGATGCGTCAGAGTGATTTTTAGAGAGGAGTTG
>SNQJ01S0036480.1:9092-28407 GCA_010110895.2 Picea sitchensis
CCCCCACCACCACCATCCTAGGGGTTTTACTCATCCATTCTATTAGGCTCCATGTACATCAACCCCTTCTCCATGAACAACATCTTGATCCAAAGTGGAATTTCCTCAATAAAATTCAATAATGTATCCTTATTTTACTCGATCAAACTAGAATTCAATATCCCAACTTATTATCTAACACCTTCAATCTATCAAGCGTGGATTGATCCCAAACTATTGGCTCCAACGGCCATAAATCTGAATTGATAGAAGTCTACCCTATCATCCATTAATGTAACAAACAAGGAAATTTAGCAAAGAAAATCTCATGCATAGTGTTGGCACAGGGGCAGACCCAGGGTTCAACGCTTACAACAGTGCACCAACAAAACCCTAACTACCGACCCTTTCGGCAACACCTGTGAAGTAGATGAAGTCTCACCCGAGGTAGAGACAGGGGTGGTTGCAGGACTCAGATGTCTACAACCTTAGCTGGGACATAGATCTGTGATTGTAACATCTTAACAAAGCACTTAGCAGTTATAGTTCACAATATTTACTTCGCAAAGGAAACCCTAATTACATAGCAGCTAAACCCTAATAACATATCAACATAGTATTCACACAGATCCCATAGATTCAAGCACTAAGCATACTAGCATAGATCATATCTAGTATTCATTCACATTATTCATCACTAAGATATCACATTAGATTCTTCTAATCATATATCAGTGCACTAAGCAGTTAAACACATAAACAAGAGAGAAACCATAAAGCACAAATCAACCACAATGCATGATATACGTGGTTCACCCCCACCCTGGGGCTACGTCCACCAACTCATCTTCTTTATTTCTTTTTTTCAATATTCTACATGCACAGAGCCATGATATCTTACTCCGCAAAGGACAGGAGATTTGTGCATACTCTGCTAGATCCTCCTTCCCTGAGTTACAACACAAAGCCTCTTCACAATCTCTTACAATCTTGCACTTAGCCTTGCAAATGTCACACAGTATGCACAAAGCATTTACAATCATCGCTTTCAATTAGCATAGTATCAAAAACCTCTTTTCTGAATCCTTTCTTACATCGCCTAGACTTCTATTTATACATTACAAAAAGGGCCTAAACATGGGTAAACCCATGTGCCGACATCCCCATACCTGTTACATAAGCCCAAAACCCAAAATGCCCTAAAAAGGGGCTGAGATCCAACGATCTCTGCTTCAACTTGTGCTCTACCTTCGACAGCCTGTCAAAGTCCCAAAAATAGGTCAAACATGACCAAGGATCCTCAAAACTTGGTCAAGCGCCATTAGGCCCCCAATACTCACTTGTGACTCATCCTGAGTCACTCTGATCTGGGTAGTTATGCTTCAAATTCCTTGAGCTTGGCTTGAACTACTTCAACCTATTGTTGCGCCACAACCTCCTGCTCGGTGAACTCTTGGATAGTTGCTTCATTGATAGGTCCCTCTAAACATTATTCGACTCCAATGACAACCTGTTCCAGTTCTGCTCCTCATCCTTCAATCTCCACGAACAGTTGGCAAGCCTCGTCCTATATTGGTTGGAGCCTCTGAGTCACTTCCATGACTTTTCTCTAGTGGTGTGAAACTGTTGTTGAGCAGTGCGTTGTTCTTGGGATCGCTTCATCCTCTCAATTGCTAATAGGGGCTTCAGCTGCGCCTGTACTGTTTTTGCTTGCTTCTTTTCCTCCTAGAGTTGTGAATCCAGTGCCTTCATTTCAGGATCCTCAGTGAGTCTCTCATAAGTCTAGGCACTGTGATCACTTAGTTGTTTACATTCCATGGGAAGGTCCTTGATTCTCTCAACTGCGCTGTGAGCAGTTGCTTCTCTTTGATCTCACACATCCTGCGGAGTAGTGGGCATTTTTCTTAGCTCTAAGTTTGTTATTCTTTTTTGGAGCTGTTGGATAGCTTTTGTGAGTTGCACTACTTGATGCTCTACTCGATCTTATGCCTTTGGCACTAAGCCCGTCACAGAGCGAAGTGCTCTGTTGACTGCTTCTTTGAATCCTATCTGTTCTGCGAGCAACTTTTCTTTTTCTTGCTCGATCTGCGCTCTCTCTTCTTACTAAGCTTTCTAGCCTTCTTCCCGGTGATATTTGTCTCGGTACTCCGCTTTCCATTTTGATTCTTATTTTATTTTGGCATAGTAAATTCACGTTGTTGAGATTCTTTCATAGGGTTAAAGAGTAATACTTCTTCTTTATCTGGGGTAGGTGCTCTACTCGTCTGTGAGTCTGCTTGTGTTCTTTCAACTTCGAAATCCAAGTTTCTGGTTCTAAATAGCTTCGATCTGTTCTCCTGTTCTTCAATCAAGTGCACTATCCTCCTAGTCATCAAATCTTTGAGTTCTTGCTTCTTTTGCTCCAAGACTTCCTCTTCTTTTCTTCTAGCCTGATCCTTTCTAATCCAAGGATCTCCTATTAATATAGAAAATGGGGCGATGTTCTCAATAAATTTAACAACCTCAAAATCTTCCTCTGTCAAATTTCCATGAGCACTCATAGGTACCTGGGTGAGTCTTCCACATAGGGTTATCAACTTTCCTCTAAATAATCCTATTCCTCCCAATGAAGGAATTATATTGGGCTTTCCTAAAGTTTCCCAAGTTCTTTTTGTCATGGTATTTATGTGTTTTTCTTCATCTAGAACGTAGTCAATGTCAAAGTCTCCTATTCTTTCTTCTATGCACTTTTTTCTTTGAAGGTCTCTGATAAGTCGATATTTATGTGATCATTCAGGGTTTCTTTCATTTGTAGCAAGAAATTCTCTAATTTTTTCTGGGACTCTGTCATGGTCTCCTTTTCTTAACCTTCCTCAAGGTTTTCTTGTCTCATATTCATCATTTCAAGCTTAGCAATCATTCTAGGGAAATCTAAAACTTCATGATCCACAACTTTACAACAAATACAACTAGGTCTTCTACCACGACATTCCTTAGCAATATGTCCTAAACTTCTGCAACTATAACAAAGAGTTAATCCTCTCTTCCTTTGAAATGATCCCCAACCTTTCATGTACTGTGCACTAGGATCAGAGTAGCTAACCTGCAAAAATTTATTTATAGGATCCTACATCCATTTGTTAGTCCAAACATTCTTTCTATGCATAGGAATAACATATATTTCACTATTCTTATCATCTCTACTCATATCAAATCTTCTTTCATCTAGTTCTGCCCTACTTTTCAAGTTAGGATAAAATTTATCAAACATGCCTAGATCCATACTTTTGAAACAAAAATTTCCACTTATCTTACCTTTTCAATAAAAACTTTTCACTGTTCTTACCTTTATCAGAGCACAAATATTTAAGATCTTACCTCTTTAACCAAAAATTATTACTTTACTTTTATCAGAGCACAAAGCTTTCAGGTCTTACCTCTTTTCTTCAGATCTGACCTTTCTTGTTCGCACAGATCTTCACAAGTCAAGTAGAATAATGTGCCCTAGGGAAACAGATCTACACACAGAGCTTTCTTTTCTTTAGTTCACAGTTTCAGGTTAGATCTTCGCACATAGCTTTCCTTTTCCTTCAGTTCCTAGCAATAACAATTTCAGTTCATATCTTCGCACATAGCTTTCCTTTTCCTTCAGTTCCCAGCAATCACAGTTTCAGGTCCTAGCAATGGAACCATTTGTTGGCACAGGGGCAGACCCAGGGTTCAATGCTTACAACAACACACCAACAAAACGCTAACTATCGACCCTTTCAGCAACACCTGTGAAGCATATGAAGTCTCACCCGAGGTAGATGCAGGGGTGGCTGCAAGACTCAGATGTATGCAACCTTAGCTGGGACATAGATCTCTGATTGTAACATCTTAACAAAGCACTTAGCAGTTATAGTTCACAATATTTACTTCACAGAGGAAACCCTAATTATAGAGAAGCTAAACCCTAATAACATATCAGCGCAATATTCACATAGATCCCATAGATTCAAGCACTAAGCATACCAACATAGATCAGATCTAGTATTCATTCACATTATCCAGCACTAAGCTATCACATTAGATTCTTCTAAGCATATATCAGTGCACTAAGCAGTTAACCACATAAACAAGAGAGCAACCATAAAGCACAAAGCAACCACAACGTAGGATATACGTGGTTCACCCCCACCCTGGGGATACGTCCACCAACTCTTCTTCTTTATTTCTTTTTGTCAATCTTATACATGCACATAGCCATGATATCTTACTCCATGGAGGACAGGAGATCTACACGCACTCAGCTAGATCCTCCTTCCCTGAGTTACAGCACAAAGCCTCTTCACAGTCTCTTACAATATTGCACTTAGCCTTGCAAATGTCACACAGTATGCACAAAGCATTTACAATCATCGCTTGCACTTAGAATAGTACCAAAAACCTTTTCTCCAACTCATTTATTACATCACCTATACTTCTATTTATACATTACAAAAAGGGCCTAAACATGGGTAAACCCATGGGCTGACATCCCCATACCCGTTACATAAGCCCAAAACCCAAAAATCCATAAAGAGGGGCTGAGATCTCGCGATATCTGCTTCGAATTGCGCTCCTCCTTCGACAGCCTGTCGAAATCCTAAAAATAGGTCAAACATGACCAAGGATCCTCAGAACTTGGTCAAGGGCCAACATGCCCCCTCGACCTGTTGCTGCGCCACGGCCTCCTGCTCAGTGAACTCTTGGATAGCTTCTTCATTGATAATTCCCTTTAAACGTTGTTCGACTACAGTGACAACATGTTCCAGTTATGCTCCTCGGCCTTCAATATCCACGAACAGTTGGCAAGCCTCGTCCTGTATTGGTTGGAGCCTCTGAGTCACTTCCATGACTTTGCTCTGAATGGTGTGGACTTTTTGTTGAGAAGTGCGTTGTTCTTGGGATCACTTCATCCTCTCGATTGCTGACAGGGGCTTCAACTGCGCATATATTGTTTCTTCTTGCTGCCTTGCCTCCTGGAGCTGTGACTCTAGTTCCTTCATTTCAAGATCCTCAGTGAGTCACTCATAAGTCTGGGCACTATGATCACTTATCTATTTACATTCCATGGTGAGGGCCTTGATTCTCTCAACTTCGCTACAAGAAGTTGCTTCTCTTTGATCTCGCACATCCTGCGGAGTAGTGGGCACTGTTTGTATCTCTAAGTCTGTTATTCTTTGTTGGAAATGTTGGATATCTTCCGTGATTTGCGCTACTTGATGCTCTACTCGGTCTTCTGCCTTTGGCTCTAAGCTTGTCATAGAGAGAAGTGCTATGTCGACTGCTTCTTTGACTCCTAGTTGTTCTGCGAACAACTGTTATTTTTCTTGCTTGATCTACGCTCTCTCTTCTTACTAAGATTTCTAACCTTCTTCTCGGTGATATTCATCTCGGCATTCCTCTTTCCATTATGATTCTTATCTTCTTTTGGCATAGTAAATTCGCGTTGTTGAGATTCTTTCATAGGGTTAGAGAGTAATACTTCTTCTCTATCTGGGGTAGGTGTTCTACTCGTCTGTGAGTCTGCTTGTGTTCTTTCAACTTAAACATCCAATTTTCTGGTTCTAAATAGCTTCGATCTGTTCTCTTGTTCTTCAATCAAGTGCGCTATCCTCCTAGTCATGAAATCTTTGAGTTCTTGCTTCTTCTGCTCCAAGACTTCCTCTTCTTTTCTTGTGGCATTATCCTTTCCATCCAAGGTTTTCCTATTAAGATAGCAAATGGGGCAATGTTCTCAAGAAATTTAACAACCTCAAAATCTTCCTCTATCAAAGTTCCATGAGCACTCATAGGTACCTCGGTGAGTCTTCCACATAGGGTTATCAACTTTCCTCTAAATAATCCTATTCCTCCCAATGAAGGAATCATAGTGGGCTTTCCTAAAGTTTCCCAAGTTCTTTTTGTCATGATATTTACGTGTGTTTCTTCATCCAGAACACAGTCAATGTCGAAGTTTCCTATTCTTGCTTCTATGCACTTTTTTTCTTTGAAGGTCTCTGATAAGTTGATATTTTTTGGATCATTCAGGGTTTCTTTCATTTGTAGCAAGAAATTATCTGATTTTTTTTGGGGCTCTGTCATGGTCTCATTTTCTTGACCTTCCTTAGGGTTTTCTTGTCTCATATTCATTCTTTCAAGCTTAGCAATCATTCTGAAGAAATCTAAAACTTCATGATCCACAACTTTACAACAAAGACAACTAGGTCTTCTACCAGGGCATTCCTTAGCAAGATGTCTCGGTCTTCTGCAACTATAACAAAGAGTTAATCATCTCTTCCTTTGAAATGATCCCCATCCTTTCCTTTACTACGCACTAGGATCATAGTATCTAACTTGTAAAAATTTCTTTCTAGGATCCTGCATCCATTTGTTAGTCCAAACATTCTTTCTATGCATAGGAATAACATATCTTTCACTATTCTTATCATATCTACTCATATCAAATCTTCTTTCATCTAGTTGTGGCCTACTTTTCAAGTTAGGATAAAATTTATCAAACATGCCCAGATCCATACTTTTGAAACAAAAATTTCCACTTATCTTACCTTTGCAATCAAAACTTTTCATTGTTCTTACCTTTATCAGAGCACAAAGCTTTAAGATCTTACCTCTTTAACCAAAAATTCTTACTTTACTTTTATCAAAGCACAAAGCTTTCAGGTCTTACCTCTTTTCTTCAAATCTGACTTTTATTCTTGGCAAAGAGATTCACAAGTTAAGTAGAATATTGTGCTCTAGGGAAACAGATCTACGCACAGATCTTTCTTTTCTTCAGTTCATAGTTTCAGGTCAGATATTCGCACAGAGCTTTCCTTTTCCTTCAGTTCACAATAATCACAGTTTCAGTTCATATCTTCACACAGAGCTTTCCTTTTCCTATAGTTCCTAGCAATCACAGTTTCAGGTCTCGGCAATGGAACCATTTGTTGGCACAGGGGCAAACCCAATGTTCAACGCTTACAACAACAGACCAACAAAACCCTAACTACCGGCCCATTTGGAAACACCTGTGAAGCAGATGAAGTCTCACCCGAGGTAGAGGCAAGGGTGGTTGCAGGACTCACAGGAAACCCTAATTACAGAGCAGCTAAACCCTAATAACAGATCAGCACAGTATTCACACAAATCCCATAGATTCAAGCACTAAGCATACTAGCATAGATCAGATCTAGTACTCATTCACATTAGATTCTTCTAAGAATATATCAGTGCACTAAGCAGTTAACCACATAAACAAGAGAGAAACCATAAATCACAAAGCAACCACAATGTAGGATATACGTGGTTCACCCCCACCCTGGGGCTACGTCCACCAACTCTTATTCTTTATTTATTTCTTTCAATCTTCTACATGCACAGAGCCATGATATCTTACTCCACAGAGGACAGGAGATATGTGCTCACTCCACTAGATTCTCCTTCCCTAAGTTACAGCACAAAGCCTCTTCATAGTCTCTTACAATCTTTCACTTAGCCTTGCAAATCTCACACAGTATTCACAAAGCATTTACAATCATCACTTGCACTTAGCATAGTACCAAAAACCTCTTCTCTAACTCCTTTCTTACATCGTCTAGACATGGGTAAACCCATGGGCTGACATCCCCATACATGTTACATAAGTCCAAAACCCAAAAATCCCTAAAAAGCGGTCGATATCCCACGATCTCTGTTTCGACTTGTGCTCCGCCTTCGATATCCTGTCGAAGTCCCAAAAATAGGTCAAACATGACCAAGGATCCTCAGAACTTGGTTAAGGGACAACACATATCAATGTAGAGGTACTGACCTTTCCATTGTTCTACAGTCACCCTCAATCCTTGAGTCTCTCACACGACAAACTCTTTTTCTTTCACAGCTACCCAGTCTTGAATTTCCTCCTTAGATGGATTCCACCTCATCTCTTACCTTCATCAATCCATACAAGACTTCAAGTCGCGGAAACAGAAATAGTTGTTGGCTTGTTTCATGCTTGTGTGTGTCCTTCCTCACGATGAGGGTCTTAGACCCTAGGTTCATCCAAATTTGACCAACAACAACACCAAATCATCAACATATCAATCCCCAACTGAGGTTGAGGAAGGTCTCACCCGAGATGCAGAGAGGATCACAAATACCATAAGTTCTTGTGACGGGGATGAAGGCTAAACATACAACTATCCATATCGACCGATATATAGACAATTTATCTCTGGTAACTCATTAGGACTAAGAATTAAAAATCTACGCACACATATCCCAATCACACATAATAGACACAAAGTATATCAGGACTGCAACAACATTCTCATTCCTTTAATTCCATTCAACACAAATATATAGTACACATTAAGAAAAGTTGTACTGGATAGCAACATAGCTTCATATATTCCTTAGACGATTTCATAGAGACACAACATAGTGAGCAATGAACGACCTCTTCACACTACAAAATTATGACAGACTATGTATATATTCAAACAACAGTACAATATTATTACAACAGGATCAAAGTGAGCTCGACATGAATGACTCTATGCATTATACAACTAACGGACTAACTCTATCTCTGTTTTAGTTGCTTTCTTTTGTATCTTTCTTCTGCTCGGGAGATCTATCTTTTCTTGCTCTACTCCACTCACTCTACTGAAGAATGGCCTCGCACCCTTCTTTCACCTACCAATGCTCCACGTAGACTTTTTGCATCAAGGAAATATTAACTTCCTGGCCAACTCATCCTCTAGTTGTCCCATGTCTCGTTATGTAGATGGAAGTAATCATTTAGGGATATTTCTTGATGATTCCTTTCTTGATTTCGACAGACATCTTATTTATTTCTGGTGCAACTGACAAAACTCGAACCGACGTGCGCTTGGTATACTTTAATCTTGGCACGCAATTGACAAAAATTATTCCATCGCGCACTTCTGATAATTCTTTGTGAAAAACTTGGAATGTGTGTGTGAGAGATTCAACCCAAAATTGTACTACACTTAGACAATTGCACACCATCTTGAAAGAATTTCAAGAATTGTCCACATTATTGTTGGCCTTTTCTAAGACAGTCAAAACTAAGAAATTGGACTTGTAGGGAGTTTTTTTGGTCATGAATGATCTAAAGAAATGGAAAGAATAAAATCTAAACACACCTTCGGATCTCCCTAGTATGACAGAGAGAAAAAATCAACTAAATCATGCAGCATTGTCTAATTGCAAGAAAGAAAGAGCATCATTAGAAAAGGACATATCTGAGTCAATAGGAAACTACGCATGCATATACATTTTTGCAGAAAAGCTAATCAAGATATGAAGATTGCCTAAACTTGTAGAGACTAGTGTACCTAGACCCATGGATCAAATCCTGGTTGAACTAGAAGAATATCTACACTCTAGAGAAATCTTCGTAGGAATGGCTCATCAAGTCACTAAAGAATCTTTAAAAGAACACATTGTTGGGCCTTCCAAAGATATCAATTCATTTTTTAGCACATTAAAAAGGGAAATGGGCTCCATCTCTAGGGGCGTAGCCACATATGAAGTTTATTTAGAAAATCTACTATTTATAAAGGTGTTGGCACTTACTTTCCCACATGAATTTTGGACCACATATTTTCAAGACAAAGATTAAGGGCGAAATTATTTTTAGGAATAGTGTGTAATTGTACAAAGTTGGGAAAAGACAAAACTATGGAAATACAAAGGTTGTAACAACCAATGAGAATTCAAGAAGTCCCAAGACATAGTTGCAACGTTTAATCTATATATGTCCAGGTGCACCTTGGAAGAAGGGATCTTGCTTTTTGTAATTTTGGTAACTATTTCTAAGAATTTTAATGAGAAGAATCCCTCGAGGTTGTTTTGAGAATGAGTAATTGTTGTTTGTAATATGCTTGCTATGAACTGTTTCTCGTATTTGTATTTTCATATTCACCACTATAAGGATATGTTATTCATGTGTTGACTACTCTTATGTGAACTTTATGGCTTTACATTTAATTTATTTTCTAATATTGTTGTCCTGAGTTAGTAAATACATGGTTGTGAACTACTTGTAGCTTCAGACTAATCTGTTCACATGTACTGTTCATTATTTACATTATGTTTTTTCTTTAATAGCTAAATATTTTGGAAGTGCAAACATGAATTTGTTATTTGTCTTCTATTTGTTTAATTAGTTTTCTCCTAGATAAGATAGGTTAGAATAGTTTTCTTTCAGTACTTAAATTATTTTCGTATTGCACATCACATTCCACATATCATCAACACACCCCACACATTTTAGTAATGGTTGTCAGGCTAGAATCTAAATGGGTCTCCTATCCCAAACAGTGTGAAGTCTAATTGAGACTTTATACTGAGGAGTACCCTTATCTGTTGAAGGGAATTTTCCCCACATCAACACATGTTTGACCATATCAAGTCAATTAAAAAATGGGATAAGGATGAATGTGTCAATCCATACTCAAGTCAATTCATTTATTACATTCCTCAACTCGTAGTTGTTAGTTGTTGGAAACCAACTTCTACCTCTAACATGTCCCTTTATGTCTTTTTTTTATGTCCCCTACATTAATATATATTCTTTATGATTTCATATTAATGTCCATCCATCATTATACAACTTTTCAGAAAAATTGAAATGGCCAATAGGAGGTGTCCTTTATGTAAGGAGAGTAATGAAGAAAATGTACACTTGATTATGTCCCCATGCAGATCTAGATAGAAGTGGAAGGAATTACTAGTTTAAAGAATGTATGGAGAGGTGTTTCAATAAAAGAATGCTTAAAAGGACGGCATGAAAATGAAAATGTGAAGTAGTACAAAGAACTACATTGATCTTAGTTGATCTTAGCTTGAGGCATTTGGATGAATGCTAGTCTTTTTTAAAATAAGATTATTCCTCCGGATCAGTTTTCTATGTAAGGGATAAGTAGTCTTAATAGTTTCCTTCAATTGAAGAATTATAAGATAGCTAGATATATTGAAGAGAAAATGATTGATAATTCAAATGTCTAGTCTTATTAGGCCCTGCCATAGGCATAGAGGGACTATAGCAATCGATAATTCATTGACTTCATATTAGTTTGTCCTTTGACCACAAATATTTGCATAATATTTGCATAATATCTATTGTTGGAGCTAGGGAAATAAAAACATTGATTTTTATATACTTAAAAGTACCATATATGTAGTGATCTGATTGGATAACAAATTGGAAGTCTTATTGTCGGCTTCACTACTCCCAATGTTTTATATGTTAACATATCCAAAAAAAATTATCGTATACAGTCTTTTTGAATCATATATTTTTCTTATGTATTGCTTGAAGGTGGATTAATGCTAGCATTAGTTTGAATGTTTGTCTTAGCATTTTCTGCTAGCTAAATTTATCCCAATGTTTGATATGCTAGCATATCCAAAGTTTGTCCTTCGAATACATTCTCTACTGTTCGAACTATTGTTACATAAATTATAATAAATAAAAATTGGTACGTCAGAGACCTACCACATTGCATTATTTCTTAAATGTTTACAGAGCATTTATGACAAACTTAAATGTTTACCTAACAGGCTTGGCAGCATTGAATGTTTACTTAGTAGGCTTGTTACAATACATTTTCTTCTATTTTTTTATTTTATATGCAATGTTCTCTGCAGTCAATTTGGGGAATATTGTGCTTCAGCGACATTGTTGGTTCACTGGTTCATGATTTCTTCTTGCATTTCCATTGATTTCTTATTTATCTATTGTTGTTGTTCTTGTTTGTCTGTTAGTCTTGTTGCAGTTTGCATGTTTGGGGTTCTACAACTGCAATTGGAACTGCGACATTCCTGATGGACTGGTTGGTGCTTGCTTCTTTATTCACTGGATGTTGTTTATTGTTGTTTGATTCGACTTTGCATGGTTTGGGTCCTGCGACTGCAGTTGAGCCTTTTGATGCTTCTTAACTGGGTTTTTATTTGTTGCTTGCTCTTGTTTTCCTAAGGTTTGCAATATTGGGTTGCTACATCTGCAGTTGGATCTGTTGTTACATTGTTTTGCAGTTGACTCCACATAAAATACTATTAAGATAAAATAACATACAAAATTTTGCAGTCGATGTAAATTGCATCTCTTATGGCTTCAACCAGAGTTTGTCGGTCTCCAACTATATTTCATAGCTAGCGATGCTTTTTCCATGGTTTATGTCTTACTATGGCTTCATATTTATGAGAGTAAGTTTTGTTGTTTGAGCGATATAGTTGTTCTCTCCCTTTTTTTTTCCTCTTGTAAACTTTCCTGTTTTTTACCTTTTGTTCTTCTGCTCTATTATGTGTTTCTGGTTCTATACTTTCTCATGTTTTTGTTCTTGCGGCTTCCCAGTGTGGTGAACTGAAAAATCATTATCTCCATCTATATATTCACATCACGATTCTGACCGACCTTCGTTCGGTTGCATACTTAGCCAATTTTATAAACGTAGTTCACGCATAGGTGCTATCGAACTATGGTAGCTCGTGTTCGGTGTATACATATTGCACCCAGAAATTTCTTGCTCTACAATTCAACCCCGCACTCCTCGAACTTGCAACCGTGCCTCTGCCTACGATGAGTTTGTTTTTCCGACCTGTCTTTCCATACTTAGTCAAGTTTTCAAAGTTTCACGGGTTGACGCCTTTCCGGGTTCAAAAATGTTTAAAATCATTTGTCGCTCCCCTCCATCCCCACTACTTTCCGCCCTTCCCAATAGACATTAATTATGCTTTAAAAAGTGACAACCGACTAGACAGATTCAAAAATATTGTCTTTAATAAGCAGAAATCTCAAGGACATCTCCCATTAAAATGAATAGACAAGTGAATATTATGGGATCTGGTAATTTCTTTTGCCTGCATTTTGAATTTGCAAAAAAAAAAAATATTGGCTCTTTTATTTTTTTAAAGGCTTCATCATAGTAACAGTGAAATACTATACTACCTTGCTGCCATCCATGAACGTGTCACCCACAGAGACCTTGATGTCATGTCCCTCTTTAATACTGTGCATATGTAGATGTCAAATTTGAGAATCTGCTCAGATATGGGAATGTTAATACGTGTTATTAGTCACTATTCAGCGTACATATTCAAAAATATTGGCATTAATAAGCGAAAATATCGAGATCATCTGTCATTAAAACGAATTAACCCAAAATCTACAGAAGATCATACTGTCATCCTCCAACGATGCTTTTAAATACTTATTGTCATTTATCTCTATCATCAAAGAGTTGGGCTTTAGGGTGCCTTCGTTCTAATGTTCCTAGTCATGGACATGTATGACAACTTAGAGATGTGATTGAGGCCCAAATGAAATAAGAGAGACCGGTTTTATGTGACGTGAGATTTGAGACCAAAAAAAACTATGTTATCCAACAGAAACTCAGACAGGGGGGAAAAAAAGAACAAGTATCTTATGGTTGGTGTTCTCCCTGTATTCGATGCTTTGGTTGGTTGAAAAGCCTGCCTAGAGACTTGTTTGTTGATCTTCTTTGTTTTCTTGCTGGGAGTTGGAATGGATTTTCAGGTCACGTGCAAAATAATTATTCGTTGAAGTATATATTTTCTTCCAACAACACAGATTTGGCAAGTGTATCGAATTCTGCAGAGCACACAAGAATTTGTCTTCGTCGGGGGTGTCACACTTACCATGGCTTGCAAAATGGTCTTTGATGTTCGAAAATGACACAAAATATTACTCCATTCACAAATGTACCCAAAAGCGGGTAACAAAAACTATATGGGTGGATAAAACGACATATTATAACTACAAAAGTTTATATTTCAAAGTTTGTTGAGCTACTTCTGGGTGTGGTAACAGAATTGACAAAAAACCATGTTCTTTGTCAAAGTTTGTTCGTTGTCCTCTGGATGTAGTTACAGACTCCAGATATTTGGTGTCACCTCCAAACATTCCAGACCTTTATGTGGGCCTCCATGTCTGCCACCCCTGTGACGAAAGATATATTCTGATGTGATCTGCAGCATTTGATACACTTGCCAGAACTGTGCTGCCAGAAGAAGTCATGTACTTCAACAAAAGAACATTTTGTAGCTGGCTTGGATGTTCCTTCCAATTTACTGTAATAAAATAAAGAATTTCAACATACAAATCTTCAGGCAGGCTTTTCAACCGAACAGATGATCGAATACAGGGAGAATAGCAGTCACAACATACTTGAATTTTTTTTCTGTCCCATAACTAATGTCACATAAAACGACTCCCTCGACTTTGAATTGGGCCTGAATCACATTTCTAAGTTGTCTCGTATGTCAATGGTCAGGAACATTACAAGGAAAGCACCTTAAGCCCAAAGTTTTCAATGGCAGAGGGAAATTAATACTTAACAAAGAATGGAATGTTGAGTAATCAGCCAATGCAAGCAGGCCATATCTAGAAGAGACAAGTTATTCGAAAAACTGGGATAGATCTAGTTGGCAGTACCAATTAAGTCCAAGACCCGAAATTGATATTCAACTCGTTGTTTTTTACGAATAAAGGATTTGATCGTCAAGAAGACTGTCAACAAGCTTCATCAATGTACATATTTTTTATTGGTCGGTGGCAGGCCAAATCGCAATCATTGTGGAAAGTAATCTCAACTGTATTTTGTAACCCATCTTATTTGAATATAGAGCATTTGTGGTTTTTTATTTTATGGTGTTTTCCAATCTCTGGTATTGCTTTTCATTTTATTTTGTACCTTTTTTTCTGTGTGTCGTTAAACATGGACGACAATATTTTCTTTTTGTTGCCCAGTACTTCAATTTAAATAAAGGCTACTTTGTTTGTTTCTTGCATTTTACATGGAAGAATAATTTGCCATAGGCCATACTTATGTGGCGTCGACCCTATACTTAAAGAAAGAAATTGGAGGACCTGTCCTGCTTTCATTCTTCGGGTCCCATAAATAGAATGAATTAATGACTTACAACAAGGCAGCTCAAGTGTTGACGCCATGTTCCTGTTCAATATCTTGCATATATTGCAGCTTCTTCTATTTGATAATATCTGTGCATATATACTAATATGAGTAATATTGGAATAAATATAAAAACTTCCTCTTATCCAAAACTTAGCTAATTATCTAGCCACCGGGTCCCGAGTTTGTGGTATTCAACAACTATGTCCCCTGCTCTGTCATATACATCATGCAGCCAAAGAACTTCTGTGATCTGCAATTTATGCTTTAACTAGTGATAACTCACCTTCTGGCCACTGGGCCCCGAGTTTGCGATATCCAACAACTATGTCCCATGTTCTGTCATATACATCTTGCAACCAAAGAACTTCTGTGATCTGAAATTTATGCTTTAACTAGTGATAACTCACAAGGGGTTCGAAAATATTGGCATTAATAAAGGAACGGTAGATTTTCTTCTGTGAGATACTTATCCCTTTTCCCCTTTTCTTCTTCCCATCTATTATCGTTTTCTAGTTATATACTTAGTCGCCTTTCTATGATTGCGGGTTCCAGGGTTGGCGGGATGACATATATTTGTCTCCATCTATATTCTCACATGATGAATCCGATCGATCGTTGTTCATTTCCATACGTAGCCAATTTTATGGCCACGGTTGTCAGGTTGGTGCTTTCGAACTCTGTTGCTTCTTGTTGTGTTATATACATCTTGCAGTCAAAACTTTCATGGTTTCAACAAAATTTGCAAAAGGAACAACATCCTGCAAATTGGGAGATGATTTGCATTTGAAACAGAAATAATCTATTAATATATATTAGTATGAATACTATTGAAATAAATATAAAAAAATTCTCTTGGCCAATACTTAGCCAATTATCTGGCCACTAGGTCCCAGGTTCGCAGTATCCAACACCTATGTCTCATGTTCTGTCATATACATCTTGCAGCCAAAGAACTTTCGTGATCTGCAATTTATGCTTTTACTAGTGAGAACCTAGTAGGGGTTCGAAAACATTGGCATTAATAAACGGAAAAATGGATTTTCTACTGTCAAATACTTAGCCCTTTCCCCCTTTTCTTCTTCCCATCCATTATCGTTTTCTAGTTATATACTTAGTCGCCTTTATATGATCGCGGCTTGCAGTGTTGGCGGGCTAACATATCTTCATCTCCATCTATATCCTCACATGATGAATCCGACCAACCATTGTTCCTTTCCATACTTGGTCAATTTTATGGTCGCGGTTGCCGGTTTGGTGCATACGAACTCGCCTTTTCTTTATCTCGTCCATTATCGCTTTTTGAATATATACTTAGTCATCTTTCTATGATATCCAGTTCCAGGGTTGGTAGGCTGACATGCCTTCATCTCCATCTATATCCTCACATGACAAATCCAAATGACCGTTGTTCATTTCCATACTTAGCCAATTTTATGGCCACGGTTGTCGGGTTGGCACTTACGAACTCTGTTGTTTATTGTTTCATGATATATATCTTGCACTCAAAACTTTCGTGATCTACAATTCCACCGTGGGTTCCTCGTATACATTAACTTCGCTCAAAGTATTTTTCGCTTCCTTCAATCCCCACCAACTTCGCGTCCTTCCTAATATACATTAACTATGCTCTTACTAGTGACAACTGGACACACTGGTATGAAAGAATTGGCACCCTCTCCTCCACCATATACAAATTAACTACCAGACTTCGACATCGTCCCCTCTTCCCTGTTACACATTATGCATTCAAATGTTTCGAGCTATACAATTTGGCCATTGGGGCCTCACGTTTTCTGGGGAAACCTTGTCACCCTATTTTGGATCCTCGCATTGGCGGGTTCACGAAAACTCCAACTCCTAGTCATTGTTTCTTGTTCTGCCCATCCTCGTACTTCTTTCCAGATATGCAACACCAAAGATTTAATACTAAAATGACATCATGCAACAACCATAAAAATCATCATTAATAAGAAAAAGTCTTGACAACCAACCATCCCTACAGAACTTGTCCAGAAACATGCAAAGACGATCTTGCTAGGTAATGGCAAAGCTATTACAAATTTCAATATATTAGCGAAAAAAATTCCCAGCCAACATTTCTGTGTTCCATACTTGCACACTTTTTCGATTGTGGGTTCCAGATTGACGCCCTCAAAATTGTGTTTCGAATCTTCTGCGAGCTGCAAACAGTGCCCGGAGTTTTGCAATATACAATTTTTCTGCAGGAATGTATAAAAACTCTTAATTTTTCTCTTTTCACCCCCTCTATTATCCCTTTGTGGTTCTATATTTAGTCGCAGTTATGATCACGGCCTCATGGATTCGCAAATTGGAAACTCTTTATCTATATCTTCACACCATGAGCTCAACCAACCACGGTCCCTTTCAATACTTAGCCAATTATTTGATCACCGGGTCCTGGGTTTGCGGTATCCAACACTTATGTCCCTTGTTCTGTCATATACATCTTGCACCCAAAGAACTTCCTTGATCTGCAATTTATGCCTTTACTAGTGAGAACTCACCAGGGGTTCGAAAGGATTTGCATTAATAAATGAACAATAGATGTTCTTCTGTGAGATACTTATCCCTTTTTCCCTTGTCTTCTTCCCGTGTATTATCTCTTTCTAGTTATATACTTAGTCGCCTTTCTATGATTGTGATTTACAGCATTGGCGGGTTGACATATCTTCATCTCCATCTATATCCTCACATGATGAATCCGATCGACTATTGTTCCTTTCCATACTTAGCCAATTTTATTCTCAGGTTTGTCGGGTTGGCACTTTCGAACTCTGCTGCTTCTTGTTCCGTGATATACATCTTGCACTCAAAATTTATGTGATCTACAATTCCACCGCAGACTCCTTAGTCATTTTTCCCTTTTCTTCTTCCCGTGTATTATCGCTTTCTAGTTATTTACTTAGTCGCCTTTCTATGATCGTGGGTTCCAGTGTTGGCGGGCTGACATATCTTCATCTCCATCTATATCCTCACATGACGAATCCGACCAACTGTTTTTCCTTTCCATACTTAGCCAATTTTATGGTCGTGGTTGTCGGGTTAGCCCTTTCGAACTCTGTTGCTTCTTGCTCTGTGAATTGCGGTATCCAACACTTATGTCCCCTGTTCGCGGTATCCAACACTTATGTCCCATTTTTTGACAAATACATCTTGCACCCAAATAACTTTTGTGATCTGCAATTTATGCCTTTACTAGTGAGAACTCACCAGGGGTTCGAAAGGATTTGCATTAATAAACGAACAGTAAATGTTATTATATGAGATACTTAGCCATTTTTCCCTTTTATTCTTCCCGTGTATTATCACTTTCTAGTTATATAATTAGTCGCCTTTCTATAATCATGGGTTCCAGCATTGGCAGGCTGACATATCTTCATCTCCATCTATATCCTCACATGATGACTCTGACCAATCGTTGTTCTTTTCCATACTTAGCCAATTTTATGCCCACGGTTTTTGGGTTGGCGCTTTCGAACTTTGTTGCTTCTTGTTCCATGATATACATCTTGCACTCAAAATTTCCGTGATCTACAATTCCATCGCGGACTCCTTAGTCCTTTTTCCATTTTATTCTTCTTGTGTATTATCGCTTTCTGGTTATTTACTTAGTGGTCTTTCTATGATCGCGGCTTCTAGCATTGACGGGCTGACATATCTCCATCTCTGTCTATATCCTAACATGACGAATCCGACCGACCATTTTTCTTTTCCATACTTAGCCAATTTTATGGCCGCAGTTGTCGGGTTGGCGCTTTCGAACTCTGCTGCTTCTTGTTCCGTGATATACATCGTGCACTCAAAACTTCTGTGATCTACAATTCCACCACGGACTCCTCAAACTCGCAAGCTTCACTCTACCATGGCTCACAAATGTTTCAAAGTATATGTCGCTACCTTCCATCCCCACTAACTTCATGTCCTTCCTAATATACATTAGTTATGCTCTTACTAGTGACAACTGGACACATTGGTACGAAACAGTTGGCATCCGGCCCTCCGCAATATACAAATTGACTACTGGATTCTGACAACGTCCCTTCTTCCATGTTACAGATTATGCATTCAAATGTTCCGAGCGATACAATTTGAACGTCGGGGCCTCACTGTTAATTTTTCAAAATCCCAACCCAATTTCAGTCTCGCTGATTTTTCAGTCAAATTTAATTGCCAAACTCAATTTCAGCACTGTTTCAGCATATGTTACAACCTAGTGTTTCATCATATACTCAGTGGTGTTTCAGCTTAAGACTCAGCACTATGTTTCAGCATATGCTACAGCCTGGTGTTTCAGCATCTGCTCACAGCGGTGTTTCAACTTCTAAAAAACTTAACAGAAAATAAATTTCAGAACTGAAAATAAATTTTAGAACTGAAACATGAGG
>SNQJ01S0036480.1:28417-55307 GCA_010110895.2 Picea sitchensis
CCTCACTTTAATCATAAATTTATCTTTTAATTTGCATCTCACAAGTTAATTTGACTAAGACCCACATTCAGCAATTTCTCCCCTTAGGCGCCTAGGGAAGAGAAACACTTGCCTTGGTACTTCATTTTAATTAAAAATTTAACACTCACGTCTTCTAGAGAGACCTTGTTATCCTGTTTTGAATCCTCGTGTTGACAGGTTCACGGAATGTCCAATTCTTGGTCACTATTTCAGGTTGGCACTTTCGAAATCTATTGGTTTTTGTTCCGTGATATACATCTTGCACTCAAAATTTTTGTGATCTACAATTCCACCGTGCACTCAACCCTTTTTCCCTTTTCTTATTCCCGTGTATTATTGCTTTCCAATTATATACTTAGTCGCCTTTCTATGATCGTGGGTTCTAGCGTTGGCGGGCTGACATATCTTCATCTCCATCTATATCCTCACATGACAAATCCGACCAACCATTGTTCCTTTCCATACTTAGCCAATTTTATGGTCGCAGTTGCTGGGTTGGCGCTTTCGAACTCTATTGCTTCTTGTTCTGTGATATACATCTTGCACTCAAAACTTTCGTCATCTACAATTCCACCGCGGACTCCTCGAACTCGAAAGCTTCACTCTACCACGGTTCACAAATGTTTCAAAGTATCTGTTGCTGCCTTCCATCCCCACTAACTTCCTGTCCTTCCTAATATACATTAGTTATGCTCTTACTAGTGACAACTGAACACACTGGTACGAAACAGTTGGCATCTGACCCTCCTCAATATACAGATTGACTATCGGGTTCCAACATCGTCCCCTCTTCCGTGTTATAGATTATGCATTCAAATGTTCCGAGCGATACAATTTGACAGTCGGGGTCTCACATCTTCTGGGGAGACCTTGTCACCCTATTTTGGATCCTCTTGTTGACGCATTCACAAAATCTCCAATTCTTAGTCACTATTTCAGGTTGGCACTTTCGAACTTTGTTGCTTCTTGTTCCGTGATATACATCTTGTACTCAAAATTTTCATGATTTACAATTTCACCACGGACTCCTTGGCCCTTTTTCCCTTTTCTTCTTCCCGTGTATTATCGTTTTCTGGTTATATACTTAGTTTCCTTTCTATGATCACAATTCCAGTATTGTCGGGCTGACATATCTTTATCTCCATCTATATCCTCACATGACGAATTTGACCGACCATTGTTCCTTTCCATACTTAGCCAATTTTATGGTCGCAGTTTTCGGGTTGGCGCTTTCGAACTCTGTTGCTTCTTGTTCCGTGATATACATTTTGCACTCAAAACTTTCGTGATCTACAATTCCACCGCAGACTCCTCGAACTCGCAAGATTCACTCTACCACGTTTTACAAATGTTTCAAAGTATCTTTTGCTTCCTTCCATCCCCACTAACTTCTTGTCCTTCCTAATATACATTAGTTATGCTCTTACTAGTGACAACTGAACACACTAGTACGAAACAGTTGGCATCCGGCCCTCTGCAATATACAAATTGACTATCGGGTTCTGACATCATGCCCTCTTCCATGTTACAGATTATGCATTCAAATGTTCTGAGCAATACAATTTGACCGTCGGGGACTCACGTCTTCTAGGGAGACCTTGTCGGCCTATTTTGGATCCTCGTGTTGATAGGTTCAAGAAATCTCCAATTCTTAGTCACTGTTTCGGGTTGGCACATTCGAACTCTGTTGCTTCTTGTTCAGTCATATACATCTTGCACTCAAAATTTCCGTGATCTACAATTCCACCACGAACTCCTTAGCCCTTTTTCCCTTTTCTTCTTCCTGTGTATTATTTCTTTATGGTTATATACTTAGTCTCCTTTCTATGATCGCGGGTTCCAGCGTTGGCGGGCTGACATATCTTCATCTCCATCTATATCCGCACATGATGAATCTGAATGACCATTGTTCATTTCCATACTTATCCAATTTTATGGTCATGGTTGTCAAGTTGGCGCTTTCGAACTCTGCTGCTTCTTGTTCCATGATCTACAATTCCACTACGGACTCCTCAAATTCGCAATCTTCACTCTACCACGGATCACAAATATTTCAAAGTATCTGTTGCTTCCTTCCATCCCCACTAACTTCATGTCCTTCCTAATATACATTAGTTATGCTCTTACTAGTGATATACAAATTGCCCTCTGGACTGTCCTATCATACCCTCTTCGGTGTTACGCGTATTGCACTCAAAAAGTTATGAGACATACAATTTGACCCTCGCACCCTCACCTCAAACAATTGTACCTTGTAACCCTATTTTGAAGCTATTTTTTCCCATCCCCACGACCTCCATACTTCTTTCTTAATATGCAACTAGAAACCTTTCATGCTAACAGCTCACCATGTAGGAACCGTCAATATTGTCATTAATGAGCGAAACGCTCGAGGAGATATCCCATTATTATGCATTAAACCAAGATCTGTAGAGAGTTATATTGTCCCTTCCGATTGTTCATCTCAAACATAGGTCGTCGCATTGGCCCATTCAAGAAATCTACAATGCTTAATTGCTCATTGTCGTCTCCGCCATGTTCGCATTTCTATGTATGCAATTACTAGTCTTTAATGTTAACAGTGCATCATGCAACAATCGTCGAAATTGTCATTAATGAGAAAAAGTCTCAAGGAGATCTCCCATTCACACGCATTGGACCAAGATTTGCGCAACGTTATATTATCCCTTCCAAAATTTCATTTCATTCATCATCTGGAGCAAACAAACGTTCTTGTAAACTTATGGCAGCAGGTTGACAACAGTTTTTTAGAGATACAGTACATATCTTCGGACATCAGGACCAGAACTTCCAGTGGTCCAGGGCATATTTTTACTATTCATCTCGTCCCGTCCATAATGAAATGATTTGGACCTCTAGAATCGCTCGTCTAGGTTGCGTCCCTGAGGTTTTTTACTCTAAGGAGGTGGTCTCTTGGTGCGCCGAAAAATATATTCCAAGCCAAATAATTATTCCACTGCGTGACCATTCTCTTGTTTCTTTGTCACCTCAGGTCTTCCAAGAGATGTTAAATTTTTCAGAGCCAACATTGACCTTCAGAGGACAAGACTGCAAGCAGTTCCTAGAAAAACATGATAACGGGTTGGACATCTTAGCCAAGTTCCTCGAAGACCCGACAGCAGTTCCTGAAGGTATCACAAAGTTGCAGGTAAGTTCCTTTAGAAATCCATTCTGGGAAATTGCCTGTCTGTTTACAAGAATAACGGGACAGACATCCACGGCAAGCATTTCCCATATAATTATTTATATTTTGTACTTAAGATTCAAGGAACAATTGATTTTCGATTGGGGGAAGCTAAATTCCATTGAAATCTGTTCCCAGTTGTCACGATTCAAAGAATCGAATAAATTTTATATGTCATCCTAATTGATTTTCACAATAGTGAATTGTTTTCCATTTCCAAAATTGTCTCTTTCCAAGAAAATAAATTGTGGATTCGACCAAATAACATTCTGGTACCAGGCCTTGTGGAGGCACAAGGCCTCCCATTGTTTTTATGAAGTTTTTAATGACTTTGTCTCAGTTTTCAAAGATTTATTGTTAGGGAAGGATGCTCCGCGGATGTCTGGCCAGGCAACCAAGTTTTTGAACAGGAAGGGAACACTTGAACAAAAGGAAAATCACAGTGTACTAATGGTCTTTGGCTCCAAGGAAAATGTTGCTTTCCTTCCATGCCACATAACAGACAAGATGTTTGTTGTAGAAATAGCAAGGCAATACAACCATTGGTTGCATTTTTTCCATGACAAGAAAAAAAAACAGTTCATTCCTCTGCCCTGGAAAGTCGGGGACTTCGTGTACAAAAACATAAACAAGATTGACGAATTTTTCGGCCATTTCAAGAAATTGAACCTAACATATGTTGAAAGGCTAAAAGGGTTCGACCCTAATGGGATTTTTCGAGAACATTTACTGGTAGTTGGATTTAGAAACTCTTTTATCCATAGACACATGATCGAAGACAGGGACAGTGACGACAACAATCCTGCTTCTGGTGATTGCGACTTAAAGACATCGCAAAGCGTGACTGAATTGTACAAACAACAAGGAAAAGTATCTAGTGAGAAGAGTGCCCAGTCCCCCGCCAACACTCCCAAGAGCACGACATCATGGAGCATCTCTTCAACAACCCACCTCAGTAAGAAAGCAACCCAGAAATATTCAAACAGAGGAGGAGATAAGAACCCTCCTCGCATAAAAATTGATAGTTCTCACAAAATTCCACTGACAAAGAAGAGAAAAAAAAATGCAGGGCAGGTGGACGAACCCGAAATTGAAAGTGAACAGTTGCAACTTGAAATCGAAAATGAGCACATCCACAAAGTTGGTCCATTCGCAATGGAAATAGCTGAGACCGACAATTTTGACGAAGATGAATTCTTTGTATTCCATAGCGCTGTTTTTGACAGCCAATCTAAAAATATGGTCATTGAAAAGAGAGATGTAACAAATAGGAAAGGAAAATCTCGCACAGAGATTAACTTTAGAAAAATGCGTCTATCTGAAATCTCCCTATTTCACCACGTAATCGGTGATGCTCTTGATGATTACATTGGAGGAATTGAAGCGGAAAATGCCAGACTGAAAGACCGCCTCAAGGAATTTGAGGAGGCTTTCATTGCTACCCCAAAATTTGCCAGTCCTTTAGCAAAAAATGTGTCTGCTACCACTGCAACCAAGATAACAGTATCCTCTACCCTCCTTGCATCACCTAAATCCCTTGTAGAGAATAACATCAAGAAAATAATGCAGCTAGTTATTGAAGCCCGAGAAACATCACAAAATATAGTTTCCTTCTGAAAGAGGGAAAATTATTTTCTTGAACATTTGCAGGTGAATTTAAAAAATGATCAACGTTTATGTGAACAGGTGATGACCCCTTTTGCCAACCATGCCATCAACACCTTGGATCTGAAAAGAAGACAAGAGAATCTCCCCTCCCCAAAGCGGACCAAAAAAGTAAAAGCATGCTGGCAAAAGAAAGTTAAGAACCTGGAGCTCATTGTCAAATCATGTAAACAGGCCATATTAGAAAAGGAAGAATTATTCACAAACCTGATCCAAATAGACTTAGCCAGAAGTACCAACGAGGTTCAAGACCCAAACTTAATTCTCAAATCCTTGTCAATGACCAAAGAAGCCTTCGATGAGCAACTTGATATTTTAAAGGGGTTGTCTTTCGAAAAGTTTTACAGCATAGTTGAATATCGTGTAGATGGGCTCAAGAGTTGGGTACTGGACTATTCGTCACACAATGAAGAAATTGAACAGAGTCTGCATAGTATTTCAATGGATCTAAGGAAATTAGAAAACGACCTTTATGACATAGAAATCCAGGATGAAATCAACATGGGCCCCATGAGAAGCTACATTGAAGAATGGTTCCAATGGAGATTGGACAACCTCATTCAGGAAGAGAAACAATCGGTTGACACGATTCCACTAACCATCGACGACAGCAACAAAAACGCATCGGCTTCATAGTAAGTCTATATTGTCATCTTTTTTTCTTTATCAATCCAGTTATTATATCTCTTTAAATAGAAAATTGTAACCAAACACTCATAACTTCCAATTTCTTCTTTTCAGGCCCTCCTCTCTATCGTCGCGCACTTCTTCTTTCTAGATTCCTAATTCTTGTACTTATTTATTTTTATGGTCCGCGGGAGCCCCAATCCCAGTCTATATGACAAACGCATTTAAATTTCCAGAAATATGTAACAAACATTATTAATTTTTGATAAATTTCAAAGAAAACTAATTCAGGAATGCCTTTGTTGCAAGACGTTATTACTATTCTATTGTATGCTAATTTTTTGGTGTCCAGGAACCTTTGTTGATGTAACAGACATTATTATTTTTTGATAAATTTCAAAGAAAACTAATTCAGGAATGCTAAATTTTTTTGTGTCGAGGAACCTTTGTTTAAAAGAAAATTAATTTGGGAATGCTAAATTTTTTGTGTCTAGGAACCTTTGTTGATGTAATAGACGTTATTACTATTCTATTTTATGCTAAAATTTTGGTGTCTATGAACCTTTGTTGCAAGACATTATTAGTATTCTATTGTGTTTGAATGTTTCGAACAGAAACAGAAGTATGGAATTTTTTAAATGTTAAACATACATTATTATTATTCTATTGTATGCTAAACTTTTGGTGTCCATGAACCTTTGTTGCAAGACATTATTAGTATTCTATTGTGTTTGAATGTTTCGAACAGAAACAGAAATATCAAATTTAAATCTTGGAACCATATAATTTAATTTTACTTTAATGTATTTTACTTTTATACCTATTCTATTGTAATTTGAATTTTTAATATCTATGCTTCATAAATATGGAACAACATCCCACAAAGTCATCCTCTGCATGGATACCACATGTACTTCAACTTGCTTCTCACGTGTCTGTACTCGGTCGCATTTATTCTCATTCCAACCTGACAGGTACTACGCTGCCATGCAGCACTTGTTTTATTTTAATCACGATTCACAAAGAAATCCTAAAATATGTGGAATTGGAATGCTTTCCTTGAATGACTGACATTCTTTGAAATTAAAAGCTAGATTAAAACAAGTCTCCAATAACTTCACAAAATTTATGGCACTAAAGCTTACTTTTACTCTAGCAACTAAAAAAGGTGTTACAAAACTACTAATTTTGGGGGACTCCATGCTTGTGATAAAATGGATGAAAGGGGAGAATGTTTGTCGAAACTTTGTGTTGCAACCATTATTATTAGATGATATTAGAGGTATTATTTTTTTTTTTATTTAATAGCACTTTTCCCTATTCGTGTTTTTAGGGAAAGTAACGAGGTTGCTAATGACTTGTCGAAGGCTAGTTTCCAATTTACCATGCAAGGGCAGATTCTCTAGGAAGAAAAAAGTGGTCATACATCTAAACATGTTCACCCACATGTTTTTAAATTAGATTTTATGTTTTTATAAATTTATTGGGGATTTTAGTGTCTATTTCAAGTTATTTCTAATCTATAATATTTATTGAGTACATTTCAAAACTTGCTCTAAGGACTTTATAGAAGTTTTTAAATAGTTTTGGATAGGGATAAATTAGATTTTATGTTTCTATAAATTGGGGATTTTAGTGTCTATTTCAAAAAAAATTCTAATCTATAATATTTATTTATTGAGTACATTTCAAAACTTGCTCTAAGGACTTAATCTATAATATTTATTTATTGAGTACATTTCAAAACTTGCTCTAAGGACTTTATAGTAGTTTTTAAATAGTTTTGGATAGGGAGAGTGTTAAGGTTATAGTTGATGGAGATACTTTTCTTGGAAATTCACTTTATTGTGATGTTATTATGAACATTGTATGATAGTTTGTGTTTTATTAAGATAGTTTATGTAGAATTAATGATCATATTTTTTGGGGGATTTATTGTATGATAGTTTGTGTTTTATTAAGATAGTTTATGTAGAATTAATAATCATATTTTGGGGGATTTATTAAAAAGTCTAGAATGTTGAAAAGTATTTAATGTAATTATGTAATTTTGTTTTTAAATAAAATTTCATTTATTTAAAAATAAATAAAACAAATTTTATGTATATAATGTTTAATTTTTCTATTACATACTATAAATTCTCAAAACTATTTATGATTGGCAACATATTTTCTACATATCATCTTAGGTATTTAGTTGACATCTAAGTAAACATTCCACTATACCTATTTTTGCACTGAATGAGTTTCTATACATATTTAATACTTTACCTTGTTTCAACATTAATAAGTATTTTTTTATTAATTTTTAATTGAAATATTAATATAAGATAAATATATATGCGAAGACGTGCAAATATTTTAAACTTAAACTTGAATGGTTTGAAGGTTTTTTTTTTTTAATTCATTTTGCTAAAAAAATTTACTATCACATTTACATTAATGTGTTTTTTTATTCATTTTGTTAAAATAGTTTAGTATAAAATCTTATAATATGTTTGGAGTATATCATCATATATATCAAATACATTTTTTAATACTTAATATATTCATATAATGTGTTTGATGTATATCATCATCAAATACAAAAAAAAAATTGTATTTAATATATTCAGAGCCAAACACATTAATGACGTTGTGTTAGTAATCTATTTGTGAATAAACCTAGATTATATTAATTTTAATTATCATATATTAATATATGATATTTGTTTGTTTTCAAAACAAAAAAAACTTTATGGGAAATTTAAGGGATGTTTTCACATATTTATGAATGGTATTTTTAATAAACTCATTAATATAAACTAGTGTTTAATCTAAGAGATTTGAATTAAACACTTACTTGCATAGAACTAACCAAATGTGTAACAACATTAACAATAATCGATAATAATATTAATAATAATAATATTCATTAATAACATTAATAACTAATCCTAACTAATCCCTTGGACTAAAACTTAATATTATTTATATTAGTATATATTGTTTAATATAATATGATTGTAATAAATTAATCTAAAGTGTAATAACTTACTTATATTAAGAATATAATGAAACAAAAGCCAAACATTTAACCATATATTTCTTAACTATATGTTAATTTAACATATACTTGAAATTATTTAAAACATTAATACAATAATAATAATATTGTTTAATATTAATCCCTCAGATGGGGTGTCATCAAGACCACAAATTAACGTGGCCTGCGTGGAGATGTCGGCACTCAGCCTGAGACCATAGGTGGTTGCTTCACATGCTCTGGTCATTGATGAGGCTATCCTTTCGTGGGTTCAATGGGTTATTGAAGTGTATGGTGAGGTTGTACTTCAAGTGGATTAGAGGGTTATGGAAGTTAATGGTGAGGTCTGAGGGATAGATCGAAGTGAAAGATCTGACAATCTGGATGCTAATGTCAATGAGAGGTATGTACTTCTGTAGAGGCAAAGTGTTATTGTTGGTAATTGTGGAGATAGGCAGTCCTATGAGAATGAAATCCTACACGAGTTGGAGGTTAGGCTCACGCCCTTGCATAATGGTGATGTTCATGCCCAGGTCATGCCATGAGAGCTTGGTACGTCTACTAGAGGAAGGAATTATGGTTCCTTAAAAGATAAACAAACAAGGGGAAGACATTGTTGTTTCTCTAGTGTGGCTAGTTTGGATTCTCTCTAATTTTATTAGGACTCTCTTTGGCTCTTCTGCATCTTCGGCTTGCATCCTTATGGCTCCCACAGGCACAAACCATGTTCCTCTTATGATAACTTGTTGCAGGCTACGAGGGAAGCAATTGCATTTGTATATTTTTATAAAGGATTTGTGCCTAGAGAATATAAGGAAACTATGACGTCGTTGGAGGTTGAGGTCAGACTGGTTAGGGAGTTTAAGGATGATGAGGAAGTGGAGAAACGGGTGGAAAGCTTGATCCATAGACCTTGGTTGTACCAAGACTCGAAACTCCAAGTTCTTCCGAACCCTAGAACTTTATTGGCATACCAAAACGATGGTAGCTCTGGGAATGATTCCCAAGGATGAATATTTTCGTCAGTTAAAGAACAGAATGGAGAATCTAGAGGAACATAATGCATATCTTCTACCAGTGGTGACCTGGATAGCTCAACGTCATGGAGGCTCCTTCACTCCTCTTGCTACAAATATGTAGCATCCCCAGACTCTTGTTAGGAAATGCCACACGAAATTGTCTGAACTATGATACCATGTAAGTAACTGATATACTTCTGCAAATGCTCATATTAATGCAGATAACAACTATATATGTATACAACATATACAGGAATTACCCACGAGAATAAATCCATAAATATTAACACAACATATAAATTTGCACAAAATAGTCACTTATCTTTGGTAAAAAGAACACCAACTACGTGCAGAACTTCCACGTTCCTCCCAACCTTAGACTGCACTATTCATAAACTTTCAATAGTGGGTCACTCCCGAGTTGGGGCTAAACTCCACCTGGGTAAGGAAAATCCTAACCAGACTATGGTTTCTTAGATAGCATAAAACTCAAACTCATGTGCCAACTCAAACTAACATCTTAGAGTCTCTCATTCCCCACATGCATGTCCCACCCAAGGAAGTGTTCCTCTTCTTTTCTCAACAATCCTTCAACTTCCTCACTTCCCTTCTAGGGATTCAACAACAGGTCGAAATGGAAGTCTCAGAGCCCTATAGTTGCAGCTTTGCACCTTGGGAAATCAATTACTAACAATTCTCTCACCTGGAGAGAATGATCACGGGCCTGAAAACCTGCTTCTTCAATTTCCTACATGCCTTACAACCCGCCTCTTCAATCCAGTTCCAACGCTATCCCTGGCACAGGTACAAGTATGATAATGGAAACATGAAAGCCTCGATGACAATAATGAGGTGGGGTCCGAATAATGATCCAATGGTGGATGAATGAGGTAAAGTCCCCAAAACTTATGTGCATGTTCCCAACTTGACACTTGTCATGTTGGGAACTACATGGGCCACACATGGGTTCCCTCACATGGTGATACGTTTCTTCATAGGGACTTAGGATAAAATGCATTATCCACTACTTTAGAATTTAACTTTACGAATATTGATAAAATATTCCTTTTAGGATTAAGCCCCCTTAGCTTAGCCCCTTTTCTAGACTCTTATCCCCCCCTTTCCCATTCTAGTGGATTTTATCCCCCCATACTCTTTTACATGGTTGGTCTACAGCAAGGATGTGTTTTCATTAAATTGAGTGTGATTACATTTACAAAAAAAAATAGGCTTGTTGGCCTTTCATCTTCTGGCTCACCATCCTAATAACCACATAGGCACTATGGCTTCAAAATAAATATATACAAAGGAAATATAACCTCCAAGTATCCTGGCTCACCAACCTATATGTGCAATTACATTATATTTACAATGGGGTTCGCCCTAGGGGTATTACATTCCCTCCCCTTTATTTATTCACTATCCTCAGTGCATTATATACATATGTACAAATAGAACTTCACAAATATTCAAAAATATGTGGGTATTTTGCCCACATAGCATCCCCATGTTCACAAGTTGCATCCTCATGACCGTAACAAGTCCAATAGACCTTTACCAGTCCTATTGCCCGATTTTGTAGTAGCTTGAATTTCCGATCCAATATGCATATCGGTTGAACTCGAAAGTCTCCTTCTTTCTCCACCTAAATCACATTCTAATCAATGACATGATTAGCATCAATTACATATTTTTTTAAGTAAAGACACATGGAATAACTTATGAATTCACATCGATGCAGGTAAGAAAATCATATATGCAACTAGACCAATTCTCTCCGGGATTTCAAACAGCCCACAATAACATGTTGCCAGCTTGGAAAAATTTCCCAATTTTAGGGAACTTCGCTTGGCCTTTACTTTCAAGAACACATGGTCACCCAATTTCAACTCTCTATGAGTTTTTTCTTTATCTGCATAACTCTTCTGCCTGTCTTGGGCAACCTTTAAATTTTGTTTTATTTTCACCATATTCTCTTCCATTTCCCTGAGTTATTCTGGTCCAACCACTACTTTGTCGGAAGGGTTGTCCCATCTCACTAGTGTGTTTCACTTTCTGCCATAAAGTGCCTCAAATGGGCTCATCTTTAGAGATGTTTGATACCCATTTTTATAAAAATAATCCACCAAATGAAAATAATCCTCCCATTTGGATGGTTTATCCATCACATACATCCTTAACATGTCCTCTATCACCTGATTCAGCCTTTCTGTTTTCCCATCCGACTCTGGATAATAAGCAATGCTAAAATTCAAATTTGTTCCAAATCCCTTGAATAATCCCTTCCAAAAATTTGATGTAAATTTGGGATCTCTGTCGGATACAATTGTCTTAAGAACACCATGTAGCCTATTAATTTCTCTCATATAAATATCAGCAATGTTAGTTTCCTTGTGAGTGAGCTTCACTGGAATAAAATGGGCAACTTTAGGAAGATTATCCGCCACTACCATGATAGAAGCATGTTGCTTATTTGTTCTGGGTAGCTTAGTGATGAAATCCATTGTTACAACTTCCAATTTCCACTAAGGAATGGGTAATGGTTGTAGCAATCCAGTTGGGTGTTTATGCTCAGTCTTGATCTTTTGGCATTCCAAACACTTCTTTGTTCATACCTGGCCAATAATATTAATGGATCTTGACAGCTGCAATAGTCTTCTGGTAACCTAGATGTCCAGCAAAAGGAACATTATGCATTTATTTTAATATCATATTTTTCATTTCCTGATAATTTGGCACATAAATTGTGCCCCTTGTATATGAGAATTTCATCATTTTCCATCTTATAGTTTTCCATTTTCTGTTGCAAATCACCTTGCTGAAAATTTTCCTTGATGTCCGTGTATTGTTGATTTGATTTTGCATCCTCTAGAATTTTGTCTTTCAAATCTATTTGGTACATTTTAATGTGTGTAGCATGCATCTCATGCACTCTCCTACAGAGTACATTGGCCACTTTGTTCTCCTTACCCTTGATATGCTTTAGATCAAAATCATATTCACTAAGGATTTCCAACTATCTTCTCTACCTCGAATCTAAAGTTGGTTGTCCAAATAAATATTTCAAAACACTATAGTCTGTCCTCAACTTTAATCTTTTCCCCATGAGGTAGTGTCTATGCATCTTCAAGGCATGCACTATGGCTGCCAATTGCAAATCATGAGTAGCATAGTGTCTTTCATGCTCCTTTAATTTTCTTGATTTGTAGCACACCACATGTTCATTCTGACTAAGAACTCCACCAAGTCCTTATTTAAATGCATCTATGCATATAATGAAGTCTTCATTTGAATCAACAATCCTCAATATTGAAGAATTGGTCAACAAATACTTCAAGTATTGGAAACTTCTTTCACAATTTAATGTCCAGTCAGACTTCACACCCTTATTTTGCAAGGAAGTGATTGGGTGTGCAATATTTGAGAATCCTTCAATAAATCTTCTGCAGTAACCTACAAGTCCCATGAATGATCTCACCTTGGAGACATTCCTTGGTGTTGGCCACCCTTCGATGGATTTTATCTTCTCCAAGTCCACTATTATCCCTTCCTCTGAAATAATATTCCCCAAGTAATGTATGTGTCGCTGGTAGAATGATCACTTGATCAAATTTGCAAATAGTTGATGTTCTCTCAATACTTGTAGCACCATCCTCAAGTGTTTCTCATGTTATTCTTCATATTTTGAGTAAATAAGTATGTCATCCAAAAATACAATGAAAAACTTATCCAAGTATTCTCTGAAAATACCATTCATTAAACACATGAAGACAACCGGTGCATTTGATAACCCAAATGGAACCACTGTGAACTCATAATGGCCATACCTTGTTCTTAAGGCAGTCTTGCTAATTTCTTCTTGAGATAAATCTTAGAGAATACCTTATCAGCTTTCATTTGATCAAACAAATCATCTATCCTTGTCAAAGGATACATGTTCTTTACAATTACCTTGTTCAACTGCCTAAAGTCAATGCAAAGCCTCAAGGTTCCATCCTTTTTCTTCACAAATAATACTAGGACACCCCAAGGTGACACACTTGGATGTATATACCCCTTCTTTAGAAGTTCCTCCAAATCCATTTTAAACTCCTTCAACTTAGGTTTACTCATCCTATAAGGAGTCTTGGATATTGGGGTTGCTCCAAGCATCAGATTTATGGAGAAATAAATATATGTCTTGGGTGGCATCCCCAGTATTTATTTAAATGCATCTTCAAACTCTTTTAAGACTGCATAATATTCAATACTTGGTAATTTATCCTTAGTTTCCTCCTCCATATGTACTGAAAATACTTGACATCCTTTCCTGAAGTTTTTCTTTAGCTGCAAGGATGAAATTTCTCTGATGGTTACTGCTCTTGGAATACCCTAAATTGTCCTCAGGTTCCCTTCTTCATCCAAGCAGGTAAAAGCCTTATTATAACAGTATAGAACAATATGATGTTGGTCCAACCAATCCATACTGATTAGGCAGTCATATGAGCCCAAAGGTATGATATTCAAATATGCCCTTGTTCTTAGTCCATTCATGTCCATTGGGCATGCCTTAACCATCTCATTAATCTTCTTTTTAGCTCATGTAACTAGTTGCACCATCCAAGGTTTACCAAGCTTTCTTCTTGGCAAATGAAATATTTCCACCATCTTAGGATCTAGATAACTATGACTAGCTTCTGAATCAATCAAAATAGAAATGGGTTGGTTGTTGATCTTACCTTCCACTTCAATCATATCTGACTAAAACTCATTTTTCTTGTTATCCAGAGCTGTGTAGATCCTAGGTACATTTTTTCCCATGTCCTCCATTGTTTTATCTTGTTGTACATTGTGAGCAGTCCTCACTTTTTCACCTTTGTGAGGGAATCTTTGTACATATGATATCCCCCACAACACCAACATTGAATAGGTGGTTTCCTTGGTCTTTTCCCCATTGTCTCAGTCATCTTGGGTTCCTTAGAAACTGGTTTTCCTTGAGAATTATTTCGGAAGAATGGTGTCTTTGTCCCCTTCCTCCTATGTTCCATTTTTCTCTTCTTCTCGTCTTCCCACACCTCTTGGAAAGTTTTTCTTCCTTTATGTTGATCATAAAGCAATTTATCTCTCCTTATGTTCTCCTTTAGTGTCCTGGGATCGTCATATTGTATTTTGTCACTGATAAATGATGGCAGCCCACTTAGGTACCTCTGAATATTAACTTGTTGATCCTTGATGAAATAAACATAGTTTAGCAGCTCTAAGAATGTCCTTTCATACTCATCTATGGTAATACTCCCAATCTTGAGTTCAAAGAACTCCTTCATATTCTTATCATAATATTGTTTGGTTAAGTACTTCTTTTGAAAATACCTTTTGAATTCTCTCCAAGTTACCGTTTTCTCATCAATGTGTTGCACTTGCACAAATTGATCCCACCACATTGATTATTTTCCTTTGAATTGATATATGGCAATTATTCCTTCTTCATGTGAAGAGTAATTATGCAACTAAAATTAACTTATCATGCCCAACAACCAGATCTCAACATCCTCATCCTTCTTGTGTTCACCATCAAATGTAGGTGGTTTGATTTTATTCTTTTCTCCCTATAGCTCATCTACCCTGGACTTCTTCTTATGATTCCTGACAAGGGATGGACTTGAACTACTGTGTGTTCTCCTAGTTGAATTCCTCTGGGAGTGGTGGTGATTCCTACCACACTTTTGGTTCTTCTCCTCTCATTATGAGACTAGTGACTCCCTAATTTGCTTGAATCGGTCTCCTTATCCATCTTCTTCTCTATTCTATTCAAGCTCTTCATTAACGTGATGTTAAAGACTTCTTCTTGCTCCTTGAATTTCATAACCTTATCCTTATCATCTTTATAACTTCAACATCCTTTTGCAAAAATTTTATGGTCTCTACCAAGTTCATGCTCTCTTCCTTTCTGTCTTCTCTATGCCCATTGGATTTTGTTACTGCAACATCCACGCCCATACCAAATATTCTACCTTCATCTTCATAATTGTAAGTTCCTTGGGCATCATCCATGTCTTGGTTTAATGATCTTCCTATTGAATTATGCTTACATCGAATTATGATCTTGGTTCTACAAAATGTGCATGCAACAGGATTTGTAAGGATACAAGAATTTGACAAATCCATCATTTTATACAACATTTTGTTCTTCAAAATCTGATCAAAAATAATTTATTTATGATTTCTTGTGAATTCTTAATATCTTTTTTTTTATACATTCTTGAGTGAATACATGGACTCCGCTGTCCACGAATCCTCATGAATAATTCTCGTGTCCCCCCTTCAAAATCTTTGAGCAGGAATACTATTAATGGCATGAAATGGAAGAGAATTTTGTTAGCTCAAGCATCGTAGCTTCGATGCTCAACCACCGTTCGATTATCTTTGAATTAGATCTTGATTGTTAAAATATCTCACCACGGGTCTAAGGTCTTTATTTCTTCCCTTCAAAATTTTGTGGCCTCCAAAACACACTCTCGCGTTTCGCCACCCTTAACTTTCTCCCATAATTAGAAGCTTTTCTTAAGTTTATCGTAGTTTCATGAGTCCATCTCATTCATGTTATAACTTTTCCCTCCTCCAAAAGGCACTGTGGTGTTCCACCGTATCCATTATACACCTACACTTAATCATTTTCTCTAAGATCTCACCCGGGTTCGTGGTCATTTTCTTATGCTTCATCACCTCCACGATATCCTTCATACCCACGAAGTCTTAATACTTAGTCAAATTTAAAAATGTCATCGTAGGTTTGAGTGATCCCATATTTATTTTACTCTTATAACTTCGTCCACTCATCTTCCCGAACAATCCTTAGGACTTAGCCAATTTTCCACTTCTTATTGCAGGTTCATGAGTTTGTGAGGATACCATACCTCTTTCCATACCCCTGATTCTCTCTACACTATGTGATAGCTTAAAACTTAGACAAATTCCAAGATATTACTGTGGTTTCGTGGGACTGACAATTGGCCAGCCACATGGCTCCACATCACCTGCCAAATGTCATCCTATCCAACATGTACCTGTCACCACGATAGTACATGTATTTCTTCTACCACATCAGATGACATGTGCCCTCCTCATCATGTTGATGTCATCATAAGGGAAAATACCCAAATTTTTCTTCTAAATTTATCGAATTTCGCTTGTTTTTGAAATTTCCAATATTACTTAATTTCGAAAATATTTCAATGAATTCCATTGAAACTCTATATTAGCTTCATATGACCAAATTTGGACCTATGAAATTCGTCATCTTTCTCATCGAAACTCCATAATTTATCGGCAGAATTTTGGGGCTTTTGCCCAATTTTGCTTATTATTATTTTTTATCAACCATCATTGAATCTTTGCATATATTTATATATGATCAATTATAGCCCTATGTACACCAATTTAATATTGGCACACGAAATTTGACCCCCCTTTCCTGTCGAATTTCTCCATAATTCCACTACTAAAACTGAAAATTTGCTCAATTTCATCCAATTTCACCCATGCGCACTGTGAACATAAAATTCGACCAATTGCAGGCTTGAATTCACCCCATTAAAGATTTAAATATGAGATTGTTAGTTTATGGGCTTGATTCTTGCAAATTACCCATGAAATTTCTCATATTTCACTGCAGTAATTTAATCAAACAAGTTGCAGACACACTCTTTCTGGCATTTTTGTTAGACAAATTGAATGCATAATCTGCGGTTTCACTTCTGCGTTATGATAAATGGCCCATGCAGGGTCAGTGTTGAAAATTGGGCTATGATACCACATTGTAGCATCCCTAGACTCATGTTGGGCAATGTCGCATGAAATTTTTTCAACTCATATACCATTTAAGTGACTGATATACTTCTGCAAATACTCAGATTAATGTGGATAACAACAATTATATACATATACAACATATACAGGAAATAACCATGAGAATAAATGCATAAATATTAACACAGCATATAAATTTGCACAAAATAGACACTTATATTTGGTAAAAATAAAATCGACTGTGTGCAAACCTTCCACGTTCCTCCCAGTCTTAGACCACACTGCTCATAAAGTTTCAACAGCAGTCACCCACGAGCTAGGGCTAAACTCCACCTGAGTAAGGAAAATCCTAACCAGTCTATGGTTTCTTAGACAACATAAAAATTAGACTCAGGTGCCAAATGAAACTAACATCTTACAACCTCTCCGTCCCCACATGCCTGTCCCACCCAAGGAAGTGTGCCCCTTCTCCTCTCATCGGCTCTTCAGTTGCCCCACTTCCCTTCTAGGGCTTTAGCAGTAGGTCGAACAAGAAGTCTCAAATCCTTGTAGTTGTAGCTTGACACCTTGGGAAATCAATTACCAACAATTATCTCACCTAGAGAGAATGATCACAGGCCTGACAACCCGCTTATTCAATGGCCTATGGGCCTGACAACCCATTTCTTCAATGTCCTGCGGGCCTGACAATCGTCCTCTTCAATCCAGTTCCAACACTCTCCCTGGGATAGGTACAGGTATGGTAATGGAAGCATGAAAGTATTGATGACAACAATGAGATGGGGTCCGAATAATGATCCAATGGTGGATGAATGAGATAAATTCCCCAAAACTTATGTGCATGTTCCCAACTTGACACTTGTCATGTTGGGAACTACATGGGCCACACATGGTGATACATTTCTTCATAGGGACCTAGGATAAAATGCATTATCCCCTACTTTAGACTTTAACTTTAGGAATATTGATAAAATATTCCTTTTTGGCTTAAGCCCCCTTAGCTTAGCCCCTTTTCTAGACTCTTACCCCCCCCNCCATTCTAGTGGATTTTATCCCTCCATACTCTTTTACATGGTTGGTATGAAACAGTGATGTGTTTTCATTAAAGTTAAGTGTGATTACATTTACAAACAAAATAGACTCCATGGCCTTGCGGCTTCTGGCTCACCAGCCTAATAACCACATACGCACTTTGGCCTCAAAATACATATATTCAAAGGCACTCTAACCTCCAAGTATCCTGGGTCACCAACCTATATGTATAATTACATTATATTTAAAATGGGGTTTGGCCTAGGGGTATTACAAAATCGGCAATGGGAGGAATCTTATACTGCAGCTGCTCAAAGGGATGTCACGGGATCATATTTTTCTCAGGTTCCACAAGACCAACAATAGTAGGCTTCATATTCTTTTCAAACTACTTTATATCTATTTTTTTCTGTCATAGGGAGTATTAGCAGTCATTTCAGACATAATAGGTCAAACAAACTTCAAATTTTAATGAAAATTATGTTATTTTCAGCTTGGTTTCTGCTCTTGGGAAAGCAAGTTTTCTTCTTTTTTTATTATAGAAGATTGTCATGGTCTCTCTGGAAATTGAAATAGTTCAGACCCCTATGTACATATTGTTTATATTAATTTAGTTTTTTCTTACTATTCGAACATAGAGTAAAGATAAGCATGGAATATTTTCATTAATGATATGATACATGTATATATACATTATTATGACCATCTGATTCATATTCCAAGGTCTCTTGGACTCCCGATGACATTTCCTATTACTTGACTATTCACATTACGTCAAGCAAGTAACCCAAAATGATTATGTTTCCAACATCCCCTCCCTTAATTCGAAGGGGTGTATATGAGTCCAAGATGAGAGCTAATATATGAAAGTGGGCAACTGAAATATGGAAGTTTGCAGTTGTTAATGGATGATTGTGCTCTCTAGATTTGATGCTTTTGAGATGACCACAAATCGAATGGCTAGAAGAAGCTGATTTCTTCTACTAAATGGTGGTGGTGGTTTAAGGATGACCACAAACTATGGAACCCTGCTCTAGGATTAATGGTTCCCGGAATATTTTCTAAGTTAGCTAGAAGCTGGAAGTTGATGTCTTCTGCTAATTGGAAGTGCTCTTGAATGTTGGTTTAAAGATGACCATAAATTGTTCTGTAGCAAAATTTGAATGTCTTTTACTAAGTGGTGGTTTAAGGAAAACCACTAACCATTGTCTAGAAGAAGTTGAAATTCTTGTACTAAGTGGTGGTTTAAGGAAAACCACAAACCAATCATGCTCACTTGTCACACTCGCTTGCTCGATTTATAAGACTTCGAAAATTGAAGCATGATTGTCAATCACTGATGTTGTTCCCCTTGTCAGGGATAAGGTGAGAAGAATAAAATCCTTTCATTGTAAAAGGTGTCAATACCTGAGAATGAATTCTACGATATGATTGAGATATCTTCTTGGCTATTGATGACCATCGTCAAGAAGTCCTCCACCCACAGTGGTTCTTTACTCTTACATATTTCTTGTTGTTAAAACATATGTTTGAATGATGCTTGTGCTTTCCACAATGCTTGCAAGGATGAAGATCAAAGCATTGATCTTCAACGTGGCTAACTCACTGACAATGTTGGCATTTTTAATCTGGTCTTGAACTGGAGCAGGTGAATATGAAATTTCTTGCAGTAGTCTAGCACTCTAGAACTGGATCGATTTGGTGTAGTCTGGAATATGAAAGGTGACATCCTTTTCATATCCGATATCGGTTATGTGCTTGTTGTGCTTGATTTCTTCCCAAGTTTTGATGATCGGCTTGGAAAAAGGAAGTTGAACTATACTTGAATCTAGAGTTGTCTCATTGAGTTATTGTGGTTGTTGGTTTAAATCAGCATCATCATCTTCATTGTCTTAGAAAAGAGGGTTATGAACAAGGACTTGTTTAGAATGTATCACGGGTGCCTAAAATGGCATGCTTTCAACACCCTTCTATACTTTTTTTTTTACCATTTTCCATTAATCACTTCCCTAATCCAATTCACCTCATTTATCACTAAGGTATGAATCCTACCCCATATGTCATTATTACATTATTTTTTCATAATTCTTAAAAGGAACTAGTTACTTTCAATACTAATATTGTTACACAGGATAATACAGTAGATGCAACACCTCAAAGTGGTTGCAACACGTCTTTGTTTCAACTCCAAGTGATACAGTTTCGGGCGCAAACCAAGTTGTTTCAATTCCAGGCACAAACCAACTGTTGCAAATCAAGGTGCATTCGTCGTTGTTGCAACTCCAAGAACATTTTTCGTTGTCGCGACTCCAATAAATCTCACCAACACATTAGTCAACACAGGAGCTAGCTATTGGGAGCTTTCAGTTGAGAAGCAATCTTCACAGAGAAGGGTGACAAGAGACAAGTGAACAAAGAAAGGACAAATCAGTTACCTATTGAGTTAGCATATGTTCGATTCCCACTAAAGTTTGAAAGAATCTTTGTAACCAGATGAACAATCAGATTCTCATGGTTGTCCATATGTTGTTTGTATAATTTTGGAACAGTATTCATGTTGTATAAAAACCTGGGCTCCTCGGAGCTGAGGGGGAGGAAAATTTTCTAGCAAATACACTTTGATGCTATTGTATCTTTCAAACTACAACAACATAATTTCGATTCTGGCTTTCATTTGCGTGTTGATGTAATGATTGATCGTGTGATTCTGGTTCCATAGGTCGGTACCTCTCCTAAGGGGGTAGGGCCCCCTCCTTAGTTAGGTACTACCTGTAACAATAGGATTATAATTAGTAATTTACTTATGTTTAGTTTATTTTATTGTTGGTTTCTTTTAATTACTCTAATTCTAGATCCATAATTTTATTCACATACTACAGATTTTTTCTGATTTGCTATCATTCCAGAACTGTCGTATAGTTTTGTTGATTTCAAAGCTATCTTTCAGTTGACTGCAAGTTTAGATATATGGAAAAGTGTTGTGATTCGTGAGTGGTTTGGTTTTCTAGTCTTAACTTGCAATTTAGATTCTTGTAAAGTTACAATTATTCTTCACTTTCCACTGCTACAACTCATGTCTCTTCAGTTTCGATTAATACAGAGTTCAGTGTCTACGACTCACATTGTTGCAACTCAGTTGTTGGATTTCTTTTTGTGCTACAGCTTCATTATTGCAACTCTGCTTGTAGTTGCACTTTATTTTGTTTATTTTCTTATTTCCTCTAGCTTGAGTCTTTGTAACTTTGGATTGATGTTATTAGATAAATATTGAATGAACAAACACTTAATTGTTGCAAAAATACAAGACCTTCATTATACTCAATAAAGTCACCAATAGATCATGGTAAAAGTTTTAATTCTCGCAAGCGTGATTTCGATTTCCACAAGTATGATTTTCATTTTTGCAACTGTGATTCCAATTTCCGCAAGTGTGATTTCAATTTCTACAAGTGTGATTCTAGTTTCACAATTGTGATTTCCATTTCTGCAAGCGTGATTTCAATACCTACAAGTGTGATTTAATATATACAACAACAACTTATGCCATAGCATAGTCTGGTGACTTAATTAAGTATCTTGAATCTTTGAATTGTGACATTAAAGTGCTACAACGTCATAGTTAAACAACACTATTCTTTCATAGATTATGCACGAAAGTTCACAAGTTTCATACTAGTCCTGGATTGATAATTAAATGTACAACTCTTCATTTTCTTGCTAAACTAATTAGAAAGTAATTGAAAGGTCCATCAATGTCGAAGATTCTTTCGCTCAAGTGCATTGTGAAGAAGTCAAGTCTGAGCTTGCAGTAGTGTTGTTTTGGCTTGTGAAACTTGCAAGTAGGTCACTACAAACTGCATAGTGGTTTTGTCAATGGTGATTGTATGTAATATCCCTAATAGAATGGGTTGGGATATTATTTCCTATGCAATAAATTTCCTTAATGCTCTAATTTGGTTGACAATTTTTCACAAACTATTTGCATGTATTCTACCAATAGACATTTTTTCAAACATATTGCGTGTAATACAAATACACTAGAAATACAAGGGACAATAGGTGGTATTTTATAATGAATGAAGATATGAATACAATGATCCAAAGGTTGATATGGTAGCTGCAACACATCAATGGAAAACACACAATACAAACCAAAAACCTGGAATCATGGCGTGGCCCCCTCAATATATGAGATCCAATCCTCCAAGTGTCACAACCTATCCAAGAATATCACTACAACTCAAAACTAAAAACAAACCCAAGATGAAGCTCCAATGAATATCCCGAATGGATTCTCCTCCTTGTCTAGCTAGGGTGGATATTGCACCACTGAAACAAGCCCAACAATGGAAGGGTTTTTCTAAACCCTAACGAAACAATGGATCTAAGAGAACCATACAAGAGATCAATCAAATCATAATCCAAAGTGAGGCTCTACCCCTCATTTTATTATTTTTCCACGCTTTCTAGAACTTTCCCCTTTTTGACCAAATCAAATGTAAATTCTAGAATTTTCCCCTTTTTGACTAAATCAAATATAACCCTTATTTTCCCTCCAAATTTCACTATAAGATTAAAAGTCACTTTAATAATATTTAAGTAACTTATTAATCTAAGGTTACTTCAATTCTCTAATGTCACTTTAAAAATATAACATCTCATAACTAAGTGACATTAAATGACCCCCTTTTCACTCATTTTTCTCCACTAACAAGCCACAGAAGTCCCTTCTACTACAAAACAGGGGAACCCAAAAATGGGGACATGAAAAATACTCCCTTCCCAAAGATTGTTTGTCCTCAAGAAATGCCATCATGACCTAAAGCTCCATCAACTGATCCATAGTTAAACTGAAAATGATACCAGGATCCCAAACGACCCTGTAAGATATGAAGCGTCCTATGCTCAAGGCATGGTCCGGTAATATACTGAAATGAGAGGTCTCATAAAAATATCCCACAAGGCCACTCGGTGCTGCAACAACTCAATAAACCCATCAAGAATCCGCTCTACCAGGGAACCAGTCTCATGAAGGTTGAAAATGGCTCTCGCCTCTGTGTCAACTATCGCACTATCTCCTACTGAAATCCCAAGGTCCCAAGTTATCCTCAGAAAGGAACCACCACGTTGATGTTGCGCCACTCTGATCATATTCGATCGACCATCATGCCCACTTTACATCCCCTTCTCCTGTAACTCCATGTTGACATACATGTAAGGACTGAAACTACTATCATGAATAGTAGTTGGCATAGGCACCTAGGTGAAGTCACAGCCTATAAATCCATTGCCATGCCTGATCCCTAATATCAAAAAAGGAATTTTATCCTAGTCACTGACAATGACTCTAGGCTACTCATGGACTCTAGAGATCCCTCCACTACATAGCTCTGTCATATGCATTTCCCCATACTTGGAATATACCGTTGGAAAATTCATGAACTAGACAATCACTAGAGACAATTATCGTTCCATTGTATCCTCAGTAAATTTGTAGTGCAATCTGTCCACATGCTCTCCCACTCTTGCCCATAAATAACCAAATATTGCATCCATCCTATGGAATGAGTATGCCTCTACTTGCTCTGTTGAAAATTCGTATACTCCCCTACATCGTCCATGAAGCCTCTCCATGCGAGCCTCTCATGGATTTGCCTAAATATCTCTTCGCTCCCAGTACTAATCTGCAAATTGTTGATACACAAACTCATATGTTTGTCCCTGATAAGCCAGGTTATCATAAGCTACATAAACTCGATCAACTCCTCAAAAGACCACTCCTCCAATAAACCACTCCTAAGCCTCCCAAAGGTAAACTCTGAAAATTCAAAAATGAAGCTCACATCTGAATTGTCAAGCAATGTAATCCAAAAGTCCCAAATTAATCTCGAAAAGGTACCACCATGCTGACACTACACCACTCTGATCATCATTGTCAGACCAACATGCATAGTCTCTGTCCTCCTCTCCTGGAACCCTAAGATGAACTCCCAGAAGGGACTAAAATCACTATCCTAAATCCTCCATTGTGAATATGTCTCAGTTAAATATGAGCCTGCAAATCCATGACTGGCCTCAAGTATTTCCTTCCATATAGAGTAAGTATCGACCTCCCCTCTAATGACACCCCAAAAATAAAACAGACCAATCACTACCACGTTTTTGTCGATCATCATCATCATCTGAATCAATATGTCACTTAGATGAATTCCTGGATCCCACCACCAAATTGGAAGTCCACCACTCCCAATACCTGCTAGTTGTTGTGGTGCCATACTAGTAACCATAGGAGTCAAAATGACCCATGTCCCTCATATTCCATCATCTGGTAGAAATCAAGTACTCAAAGTCAACTCTATGCCTACTAATATGTTCGTCCCTTGCCAAACTACACCGGAAAATATGTTATCTCGATCACAATCAATGTACTCAAGTAATCTATGGAGTCTAAACACCTCCCTGGCAAGTATCCCTATTACTTGCAGTGCCTCATACTCATACAAGTTCCCAGAATTTCCTCTTGAAGGTGGATCACACATATCCCTCATAATCATCTCCCTAAGTTTGGACTCAGGGACTACAAGTGTGCAACCTATGTAGTGGATAATTCCATCTACCACTCTATCAGCTGGAATCTCTGTGAATTGATCTAGTACAATCTGGATCTTCTCGTGTGCTCTGATCACATAGCCCAAATGAAAGATCTCTAGTATGGTTATAATCCTACCTGCCTCACCCAACTAACTCGAGTGATCCCTCCATGTCCCGTTGAATACACCACTAGCGTCAGAAAATAGCACTAGATACCACTACCATTACTTGTAAGACTGGAAAGTGTCAGGTGCATTGGCCAACCCCAATGGTATGACCAAGAACTCAAGGTAGCATCTGAGAGAAATCATGTGAGTATTCTTCTCTTTGTCTCTTCTTTGGTGATATCCCCATAAAAGATCAATCTCCAAGGAATATTCCACTCCACAAAGCTCGTCCATCCACTCATCGATCCTGGATGAACCTAACTCAATGATATGTTTGAAGTCCCTGTCTGGAGGTCTCCCCGGGGGAAACGTCCCAAAACCCATTGCACACCACCGTACACCAATGTATATTGTTGTATACCACTGCACACCATTGTATCATCATGTACCACCCTGTATCCTATATGTGTCATTCTATCTCTAATAATAACAACTGAACCTGGTTTCCAAAGTGATGTATCCACATCTATCCTATACTCAATCCCCCAATCAACTAGTGCATATACCTTTTTTTTGGATGGTCCAGAAGGAATTTTCTCAACTACCTCCTATGTAGCTAATCCTTGATCCAAAAGAAACAACTCATTATCCCTACAATGCAGAACAAGCATACGGTCGGAATCCTCTATGTCAAACCTCTCCTCCAGCACCTACAACTTTGAATGTTCCTTGTGCGGGATCGCCACAAGAGGATCCTCCCTCAAATCATGAGTGCCACTCATTCCCTCATGTGTTACTGCTGCCAAAGATGATGGATTATGTGTTGTTTTCAACGATGAAGAGCGTGTCAAACTAAGTTGTTAACAAAACTCCTCAATCTCCCTTTCCTTGTCTTCAATGGACTTAAGAGCAAGATCCCTATCCATGAACAACTGCAAGTAATCATATTTCATCTGCTCTAATGCTTCTTTGATGATTCTTTATTGAGCACTAGTGATCCCATATGCAACTCCTTTTTGTCTCTCCTCCATTGGATCTTTCCACATAATATCTTCAATAAACTTATGAGTACCATCTGCCCTTGTCAACACCTGCACAATTTTCTCCCCCTTCACCAATAATCGATCCTCCAAACCTTGTACTTCTAAGGGTGTTTGTTCAATCTTATCATCATGTCGAGGTACAACCATGTCGTCTTCATCAACGACATCATAAATGAAATATGGTGTTGAATCCTCTTCATACATAGGTGTTATCACAATTGAACTACCCTCATCACAAGTATCATGCACATTGAAAGATGTTGGATCCTCAGCATTGAATGATTGGAACATTTCTTCATAGTCCTCATAAGATGTTGCATCCTCATATTTTTTTGATTCATCAGAGGTATAACCATCCAACACACTAGCATCATCGGCCTCATTTGTTAGTTCTGATGATGTCTCATAGGATATTGTTTGGTCTTCCTCTATGCACACATCCTTCTTTACTTCCTGCCTTGTGCTTTTAAAATAATCCTCATCCAAATCATCAGCGTAAATTTCGTGCTTGAGTTTGTAATAGATTTTGAAGGATAAATCTGCACATATCTTCTCATCCAATGTTAGATACTCCTGGTTATAGTCATACATGTATTTATTTTTCTTCAACTCCCTCAAAAGTGCCTTCAAATATTCTGGATTAACCTTTTTAAGTAACTTCAACATGGCTGATGTAATCACGGGTTGGAATGATCATTAGCTCTAATTTCCTTCCCACTATTTCCCCTCACTGTAAATTGTGCGGATTTTTCCGGAAACACCTTGAAAAT
>SNQJ01S0036480.1:63097-83036 GCA_010110895.2 Picea sitchensis
TTGGCTTGAGAAACCGCGACTCAGGGGCATCTAAGCCGTCAAAATCACCCGGGGATCGCACCTGGCCTGAGCCACACCAACCCTTAACATGGTTGGATTTTTTGTCCCCACAGGTTTCGAACCGATGAATTTTCAACACGGAGTGGCTTAACAACACACTCCATCACCGACTGTCCTACACCTCGTGGACGTCACAGTACAACATGTTATTCTCCTGCTTCTTTCTCAATTCCTCCATTAACCTCTGTAACCAAATCATTTATTTACTAGCCTCTGTAGCAACAACATACTTTGTTTTTGTTGTTGAGAGTGCAACAATCTTTTGTATTTTTGAAATCCAACTTACCGATGTTCCAACTACAGTAAAAACATACCCTATGGTGCTCCTCTTGCTATCTTTATCACCTGTCATATTTGAATCAGAACAATGTTTGAACCTCCAAAACATAATGCATGAGTAGAATTACCTCTCAAATACCCGAGAATCCACTTTACTGCCTCCCAATTTTCTTTACCTGGATTGTTCATATGCTCACAACTCCCACTGCATGTGCAATATCTGGTCTTATGCAAACCATTTCATACATCAAGCTACCAACTGTTAATAAATAAGGGACCCTGGACATGTATTCTATCTCCTCATGTGTCTTGGGACACATTTCCTTAGTTAATTTGAAATGGTTATGCAAAGGTGTACTAACTAGTTTTTCATTCTGCATTCTAAACCTCTCCAACACCTTCTCTATGTACTCACCCTGAGACAATGCCAATTTATGATTTTTCTCGTCTCTTGTTATTCTCATACGAAGGATTTTTTTTGCAACACCCAAATCCTTCATCACAAATGAATTAGCTAATTTCTGCTTGAGCACATTTATATCCTGCATATTAGACCCTGCAACAAGCATGTCATCTACATACAATAGTAAGATAATATAGCTTCCATTTTCTAGCCTTTTTAAAATAAACACAATGATCAAAATGACATCTACTATAACCTTATTTTGTCATAAACATGTCAAAATTCAAATACCATTGCCTTGGAGCTTGTTTTAGTTCATAAAATCTCTTCTTCAACCTGCATACAAAATTTTCCTTCCTTTTGATCTCATACCCTTGTGGTTGTTGCATATAAATCTCTTCATCCAAATCCCCATGGAGAAAATTTGTTTTTACATCTAATTGTTCAAAATGCAAATCTTCTACTACCACAAGACTTAAAATAGTCCTAATCGAAGTCATATTAACAATATAAGAAAATATTTCATCAAAATCCATACCTTTATTTTGTGCAAACCCCTTTACAACAAGTCTGGCCTTGTACCATTTTTTTCCTACATCTTCTTCCTTCAACATGTAAACCCATTTATTCTGCAATGCTCTTTTTCCTATAGGAAATTGAACCAAGTCTCAAGTCTGGTTATTTACCAAGGAATCCATTTCCTCTTTCATGCCTTGCTCTCACTTATTTTTAGTGTCTACCTGCATTGCCTCTTCATAACTTTATGGTTCACCAGAATCAGTCAACAATAAATAATACAATGAAGGAGAGTATCATTCAGGGGGTCTAATTAACCTGGTAGATATTCTAACAACACTTGCATGATTTTGAGGTACCTATTGCTCCTGTTGTTGTACATTTTGATTTTCTGGTACCTTTGGAATTTCTTTCTTAGTGATCTCATCAAGCACTATGTATTCTGGTTTTTTTTTCTTGTATATTTCCTTGTAACTAATCTTTGTACATGATCTTCTCATTGAATATGACATCTCTACTCCTAATGATTTTGTGATTTTCATAATCCCATAAGCGATAACCGAAATCATTAACATTGTATCCAATAAAGTTGCACTTATTGGATTTTGCCTCAAGCTTTGTTCTATTTTCTTTATCAATATGGACAAATGCTTCACAACCGAAAGTCTTCAAAAAAAATAGTTTACCTTTTTACATGTCCATGCCTCCTCTGGAATTCCACCATCCAAAGAGATTGAAGGTCCTATGTTTATTAAGTAAACACCAGTATCTACAACATCTGCCTAGAACTGTAAGGTCAACCCAGCATGCAATCTCATACTCCTTTCACGCTCCATGATTGTCATGTTCATCCTTTCTGACACACCATTTTATTGTGGTGTTCGTGGAACTATCTTCTCTCTACGAATCTCATGGTATGAACAGTAATCATCAAACTCCTTGTTGCAATAGTCACCTCCATTTTTTGATCTGAGACACTTCAACATATTTCCTGTCTCATTCTCAACCAAAGCTTTCCATTTCTTAAAACTATCAAAAACATCAGATTTTTTTTCGAATGCAATAAACCCTAGTTTTTATAGTTGCATCATCAATAAAAGTAAAATAATAACATGAGCCACCAATGGATGATACATGAGTTGGTCCCCATACATTTGTATGAACAAGCTCTAACCTTTCACTCTTGTTTTCTTTTCCACCTCTGATAAATCTGACTCTCTTTTGTTTTCCATAAACACAATGCTCACATAAATCCAAATCAATTTGTTTAAGATTTGGAAAAAAAAATATTTTGTGAAGTATCTGCATCCCTTTCTCACTCATGTGTCCAAGCCTATGATGCCACAGTGTTGTATCCACTCCTGTAGAAACTAAAGAGATAGAAGAATCAGTATTACCAGTACATAAATACAATGTACCTATCTTCTCTCATTTTGCTATCACCAATGATCATTTGGTGACCTTCCATGCCTTATCTGTAAATTTAGAAATACAACCTTCAATTTCTAACTTCCCTGTTGAATTTAGATTTTTCCTTAGATCTGAAACATGTCTTAGCTCTTTCAACAACCATTGGTTTCCATTCCTTTGTTTTATTTTTACCTTTCCCATTCCAACAATTTTGCATGGTGCATCATCACCCAAATGAACCTATCCAAAATCACCTTGGACATAATCTAGAAAATGTTTCATATGGGGTGTGGCATGAAATGAAGCCCCTAAATATACTACCCAAGACTCAGAAAGATTATCTACAGAAAGAATCAAAGCATATTCTAACACATCACATGTTACATTTGCTTCCTGATTTTTCTCATGTTGTCCATCTCTTTGTTTCTTTGGAGCTCTGAAATCTTTCTTTAGATGTCCTTTCTTCCCACAATTCCAGCACTCTATCTTTCCCATTATGGATTTGGATCTGCCCTTCCTATAATTCCTACGGTTCCCTGAGCCCTTTCCTCTATCCTTTTTTCTTCCCCTGTTCTCCATTTTTAACGCATTACCTGATGTCTCACCTGTGCTTTTATTTCGCATTTTCTCACTAAGGGTAACACCAACAACATCATCAAAATTTAAAGTGTTTGAACTAGAGACAGAGTTACTTACAACCATGAACAAGCCATTCCAACTTTCTGGCAATGAGCACAAGATTAGAAGAGCCCTGACCTCATCATCAAAGTCCAATTTTACAGAACTTAGTTGATTAGTAACTGTATTAAATTCATTTAAATGATCTGCAACAGACCAACCTTCTAACATCTTCATATTAAATAATCTCTTCATTAGAATTACCTTATTGGACATCGAGGGTTTTTCATACAGTTTATCCAATGCATCTATCAGCTCCTTTGTTGTCTTTTCTTTTGAAATATTGAATGTCACCGACGATGCTAGGCTTAGTCGTATCGTTCCTAGTGCCTTTCTATCAAGAACCTCCCATTCTTCGTCCTTCATGGTCTTCGGCTTCTTTGTTATTCCACCCAATTAGATCACTTTGATATAAATAATCTTCCATCTGCATCTTCCATAACTGGTAGTTTTGGTCGTTAAATTTCTCAACCCTAAACTTTTTATCTTCCGCCATTGCTCCCACTCAAACCAGGAACCCTCTTTTCCTGCGAGTTATCTTTCGCTCTGATACCAATTGTTAGAAAAATATGATTGGGGAGAAATAAAATAAAACAAATGTGGAAATAAAACACAAAAGATACACAATACAATATAGACACAGATATACGTGGTTCACCCAGTATGGGCTACGTCCACCAGAGAAATTGATAGGTCCTTTCCTTTTATTATCCAGCAAAATGAAGGGATACAACCTACAACACACCTGATGTAACTTCCTCTTCTTTCTCTCACAGTATCCTCTCTCAAAATACAATATTCGCTATAATACATAGACGCAATACAATTCCCTCATAAAAGAGGGTTTCCTTCTAGGGAAAAACACCCTAACATAACTTCTATCATCAGATCTGCGACCTTATAATGAACGGTCCAGATTTACTATGAAATTACAATATACATTTACAAGACAATTTTTCCTTTGGGGCCTTCACCCCCAAACCCTCGCCAGAGGCCCGCTTGCCCCCAGACTCCCTAGCCGAGGGGGATGAGCCCCCCGGACCCCGCAGAGGGGGAAATCTTCCCCTTTCAACCCCCCCGCATGGAGGGGTGTACAGTCTTCATGGGATATAAACACGGGTGAAAACAAAGACCTATGAATTAGGAATATAATTAGGCTCCACAACCAAGAGTTCATTTAATAAAGAAAAAAATCTCGTAAAAGAAGAAAAACTTCAATTAAATACTTAATTCCATATGATAAATTTCAATGAAATTAGCATATACATACAATCTCCAAATTTTTCCATAACAATATCATAATATACAAAATATACCTACTTGATTAGTAATTATCATGCAATGTGTAAGAATAAACCTTGTATCCACAACTTTACCCATTAAAAAATTAAATGTTTAGTTATTTTATATTTATCAATATCTAATATCTAATAATAGAAATATAGTATATTATATTAAATTATTTGTGTTTAGTTATTTTATCTTTATCAATATCTAAAGACCAGTAGACAGAACATTAGTTGTTTCTATTATCCTTTTTTCAGTCGGGGAATTATTGAATTAGAAAGAAAATCTCAATCGAAGTGTAGGCCACTGACACTATTATGGGAAATGGAGCAGATCAACCATAGGAAGTTGAGAGCCAAACCCCTTTCCAATAGTTTAGTTCCACCAATGTTATGGTTGCTATTATAGAGAAATGCTTGGATAGTGTGCCTCATCACTCCCATATTATGTTCTTATTTCTCCCACCCCAGTTCACATGGTTGGTTCCCTGATCCGATAGTCTAGTTTCTCCTCATCGTTCTAAGTAATACGATTCAGAAGACTTGAAAAGGCTTTGATCTAGTAGAGTGAAATTTATATGATTCAGGCAAAAAATAATAGATAGGTTTCCCACCACCCGATACATATAGGGATGACTTCACCTACGTACCTCAACGAAGCCCCCACATAACCCATATTTCCACCAATTGCTAGAGTTTAGTTCATAGAGTCTAGTTCCCCCTTGCTCTGATAGCTCCAATAGTTGGATCTTGGGAACCTCAGATGTGTGTGAAGGTACATGGAAAATACTACCCATCCCTAGTTAGGATTGGGGGGAAAATGGCTAATGCATGCTGGTAAAGCTCCCGGAAACTAGTAACTATTCGATTATTCCATTCCATTTTCCATAGGTAGTTCCCACCACAATCATTCCCTCTACGGTTTTCCCAATAAAGATTCCTAACCATGCCAATAAAATAAGTAAATGATAGTGATGGGCTAGAAAAAGAAAATATTAGTGACAAGGAAATGGTCGAGATTTGAAAATAGAACCAACCAAAATAAGACAGTGGGTACTAACTGCACAATAGCCTTTCCATTCAGGTCGAGAGAGACAAAAGAGTGTGAACAGTGGTTGGCGGTTCCCCTCTCCTCCATCTTCACTTGATTTAAGGAAACATAAAGTAAGTCGAGATAGTTGTCTTACCTACGTCATAATTTCTACCACATGCCCTCATCTCAATCGGTATCGATGGCACATAAATCAATATTGGTTTTCATGATTACAGACTATTGAGGATTAAGAGAGGTTCTAATCAAATTGGTGCCCTACTTAGTAGAGTTCGACCAATATTTCGTGTGCTTGACTAGTAGTAAGATCTTTCCCACCCCGATTATTTGCATTTTATGACTAATTAGTCAAAATAGGCGAAACTAGTTATTTTCCTTATTTTAAGAGATAATAAGAGACTTCCTTGAGACCTTTGGGTTAAGAGAAGCTCCTTCTTCTTATTTTAGTTTAACAAGTGGGAACAAGCCATAGGTGCCAACCCAAGCCTTGTTAGTCTTCCTTTCCTCATTAGTATCCCAATAAAGTAAGAGATATGATTCCCTATGGGCCCTTATTTGATTCCTTTTTCTTATTATTTATCATGTGTGAACAACTTCGTAGGAAAAGTGTTCTCATTTGTTTATTCCCTTATTTCCAACCCACCCTTAGATAGTTGTTATAGTCCCGCCCCTCTTTAGTCTCTCTTTTCAGCCTATTTATCACTTCTTTTATGCCTCTTTCTAACCTATTCCAACCTTGTATTCATTTTGGATTTCCCACCCAGCCCATATTAGTAGCCCTATTAGTATATCGATTACTTAGGTTATTTATGCACTGATTAGTATACTTATCACTTCGTTAATCGAGTCCATTAGTCGAGATCGTTATGCTTCCTCGAGCTTCTATCAGTGAACTACTCCGTACAAGAGTGATACTAAGGTGAGTGACTTCATTAAGCTTCCTCGAGCTTTTCTCAGCGAACTACTCCGTACTAGAGTGATAGTTAGTCGAGTTTTTGTTAACCATGTTGTTATTCTCCTTTACTTCCCACACCGGGTCACTCATTTTATAAGGAGCCTTATACACTAGTGCAGCTCCGGGCACAAGGTTAATTTATAAATAAATATTTCTCTTTGGAGGCAGAGCTGGTACCTCAACGAGAAATACATATTTTAATTCTTGCAATATAATATAGTCTTCAAATGTTGGACCCTTGTCCTCTGTTGGTTCAATATGGGTTGCATACAACCGACATCCCTTTCGAAAGCACTTCTTCAGCTACAATTTTGAAATCTACCTAATAGAAATGGCCTTCTGAATACATCTTATTGTTCTTGAGTTTCCATAATCATCTATACAATCGAATCTTTTATTATCGCAGTCAAGCTTAACTCAATGTGCTTCCAACCAATCCATACCAATGAGGACATCATATGAACCAAGTGGAAAAATTTTCAAGTTTTCCCATGTGAAGAGTCCATTCAATTCTAGTGGGAATCTCTCCACCACTTCACTAGCTTTCCTCTTGATTCTTTATAACCTCCACCTAGCTCACTAATTATTTATATTACTTACCCGAGATTTGATACCCTTAGATCCTAAAATTTGATACCCTTAGATTAGACAGAGGAGGAAACAAGTCACAGAGGAAGGGTGTCACTACAACAACCCTGATATTGTCTCTTTTCAACCCCGAGGTGAACAACGCTTGGGACACACAACATTGAAGAACATCATTGGTCAATCCTGGCATCATCGACTCATCATTGGTTACTATTTTTCCCCTAATGAGAGCATCAACGCCTCCTTAAAACACCCAACACCCTGGTACACCTCAATTCTACATATCGGGAACACTCAATCCTCCATGCCGACAACACTAGATTTTACTCCCCACCAATACAAAGAATTTACAATACTACATTTTACTCACCCGCTCAGCCAGATCCTAGATATTTTCTTGATTACATTGTTGGTGAACCAAATGATCCTACCCACAGAGCTACAAAACCACTATCACCAAAGCACACCAAGGACCCTACCTTCTTTATATCTACAACAACCAAGAAAACACATGGAATTTGACTATGCATTTGCCTTTGGATCATGCTCACGAAGGAAATAATATAACTATTAGGTCTCACAAACCATCCAGTGCTTATGCTTATCAAATGGATTCACAAAAGAAACGAGAGCTACTTTATCATCCATATCAACTCCTGCACTTTCTCTTGCTACCTATTGTCCCTTTACCTCCACTTCATGTGCAACACCTTACCCTTGATTAGACAGATCATTTATATCGGGTGGACTAGATCATCATTAGGGTTCCCTAGATCATCATTAGGGTGCCTGGAATCATCAATTTCACCTAGAAACTAGACCACCTGGGGGAACCTTTTACACCAACAATTTCACCAAGAACCTTGCTCAACCTGTACCTATTTCAATCCATAGAGACCTAGACCCTATAACTCCTGGAGTCAGTTGAGCCTCCTTAGCCCCTAGAACAAACCCAAGCCCTCCCTAAAACTCAAACTCAACACAGCTAGGAAGAAGGAAATAGCCATGTTCCTTAATCATTCAATCATGTGTTGAATCAGCAAAAATTGCAGAAGAAACTACAAGCATGTTTCATGGGATTATCCCTCAAATAGAAGAGGGATTGAATATAAAACATTAGGAAGGGATTATAAGTCATAAATGGCCACAGTGGTTCATCAATTTATTCTATTTATTGGAACGAACTATTATATTCTATCTCTTTACACATCCTATTCTATATCTTTCAATGAGAAATCCACCATCAACAACATTATATACATTATTGACTCATCAAGATGTATCACCACAAATCAAAGACAATTCAGATAGATTTTTACCCAATTTATGACAGTTATAACTTTCAATTCGTTATGAAAATCTATCGGGTGCATCGGGTTTCCTTTCTTCAATTCCCAAAGTGTGTATGGTTTGATTTCTCAAATTCCCAAGGATTTGGCCTTATTTATCCATCTTAGGTTATGCTTTTTAGGGAAGGGGATGCCTCGAGCTTAGTAAAGGATGAAAAATGGATATACACAAAACTGGGAGTCCTGAGAGGACACACAAAGACGAAAAGTATGGGGTCTAAGAGGTGGAGATATAGACAAAGTAAAAATCATAATAGGCAGAACCAAAGGTTGGGACAAAGGTATAGAATATGGGGGCAACATAATCAAAGGTAAAGGTAGAAGCATAAGTCCCAAAGAGAGATCCAGGCATAGATACTATAGTAGATCCATTTTGAGATCTTAAAGTGACAAAGACAGATGTAGTTCGAGTGGATTCAGTTGACTTCCCACCAGTTGCATTTGATCAAGATCGAAAGCCAACATCTCGTCTAGACCCATATCAATATAAAAACCTAGTAGTGTTGACTTAACCTTTATTTGTATATGACACTTACACTCGAAATGAAGGGGATACCGTGGGTTATTGAACTGTCGTTGAGCAAGAGAGATGTTGGGGGAGAAACTTCAATGGATTACGCCTATGTATGTGGGTTGTGAATCAAAAGGATCTGATTCTTCCTCCTCTCCTGCGGGTGGTGAATTTGTACTTGGAACCGGATATTCAATGAATGGAATTGAATCTGTTACTAGTCCTGGTACTGGTATTGCTTAAACTACTTGGTCAACCACGGGTAAATATGTGAGTGATGCATTTTAAGGTCCTGAATAAACTCCTGCTTCTCAGTCATCAGGGTCACCCCGCACCCAATAAACTCAATCTCAAACTCAAGCAGGCCCTGAATCTAGCTATCAATCTCCATCTCAAACTACTGCTACCTTAGCTGCTACCGAGGATCTCTTTGCCTATGCTCATGTTGGATCATTGACAGTCACTTTTTATGTCTCCACACCCGCCTCTGTTGTTGGTGGTTTCGGATATTTAGCTGGACCTAGAGCCGAATGAAGGTCTAAGTGGAGATTTGATAGAAATCAAAAATATATAAATAGTGCATCATATAATACATTGGTGTGAACTTCTAGTGGGTGGGTGACAGAAGTTGGTATCGAAGTTGAAAAATTCACATATATAATTATTAGTTTTATATCCCTCTCTAAAAGAAACATTCAGTTTGGGGCGCATAAATGAAATCTCTATTCTCAATCATAGTATCCCATCCATGGAATAAAACATCTTGCTGAGTGAAGAAGAAACGACGAGATCCTAAATGCATCATATCTCCCCAAGATGGAATATAATAGAAAGGTTGGTCGTTTATTCAACATCTAGAAAGTCGAGAGGGTGAGAATAGTGAAATTTATGATTTTCAAGTTTTGTTAGGTTTGTAGGGCCTTGCCCCTACTACTCACGAGAGGAGGTGGTTTAAAATAATTATCGGTCCTATTTTGACATTTCCCATCCACTGAACAGGGAGAATGAGAACTTGGAAGCATTACAGGGTTTTTGGTCTACGTTTAGTCACCGAAACTGGGAGTCAAGGTCATACTTAGCCGCAATGAACCAATATCCCTTTATTTTGAAGGTTTCTTCTAGAGTATGGGAGAAGAAAAGGATATATGGTAAGGTCTATCATGTAGAAACGTCTGAGTTACTCAAAATAGGACAAATGGAGTTGGATTCAAAAAGATTGGACAAAATGTTAATTGATAGTCAGGATCATAAGCGATAATGATGTTAATTAATTTGGTGAACCACTTGAGCATTCTTTCCCATGTCGTGGGTTTCGGGAATGGGTGACCTTGAGAAGACATGGTTAGCCCAAATGAACAGGGGCAACGGGAAAACAACCAACTCTTGGAGGAACCAAATTGACCTTCTCTGCTCAAGGGGGTTGTTAGGCATAACATGGAGGATTGGGATCAGGATTCAAGTTCACATGGAGGAGATAGCCCCAGTATTCATGACTGTTATCACCTTGATATTTCTATTTCTAGGTCCTATGGTTGTTCCAATGGGTGATTTCGTCTGGTTTGGGCTGGAGGAATCCAAATAAACCTTCCTTTCCTAGATGTTTGAGGGAGCAGAAGAACAAGATCTAGTGACGATCCCGAAATAGAGGGAAACAGCCGTAGTTATCTCACCAACCGGTGTAGTGCGTTTGATAGGTCAACGTTGAAAGCAAAGTGCATTTATTGTTTCTCAACCGCCTGTTCTTTCAGCGTGAGGGCTACAACAGGTTCAATTGCCTCATGGAAATCTTTCTCCTTGCCACCTGCGACACATTTCTCGGGTGTTGATCGAAGGTCTTGTGAATTGAAAGATCCTACCTAATAGGCATCTTTTTAATTGTGCAAGTCTATAGGTTTGGATCATGTTAATCCAACCAAAAATAGAAGATCCAAAGATATCAAATTCGAAGGGTTGTCTTAATCTCAGGTCTATCCATAATGCCAAACTCAATCAAAATATCTTGAGTGGGTCATCTATTCTCTGGGCCTATTGTTGGTCCTTCCCCACTAGGATATGGGTAATACCACAAAACCCCTGTCTCTTAAAGGATATGTGCTTCATGCAGTCGTCCCTCCCAAGTAGATTAGATGCCCCACCTCATTCCCTCTATGCTATCTTACCCGGATTGCCTTACAACTTTTATTGCTTGATCAAAAACCTACCTGCTTCACCAACCTATAGTTAGTTACTCCTTACTCCACTTTAGGAATGCCCCACACTTACTGCCTTGTAAGATAAGAGCTTCAAGAAATCATTCACAGGCCTGGAATCACACTTGTTAGAGATTATTAGGAGGTCCTGCTTGCGCACCTCCCTACCTTTACCTTTATGATTGATTACCAATGACCCACCTGACCTTACTACTTACCTTTTGACATGCATGCCCTAAACAACCTTGCACTGGATTCCCAGAGAGCTTTTACATTGTCTTCCAACCAGACAACATTCACAGGAAGAACTTTAATCACCACTTGCTGACAGATTCTAGCATTGGTACCAACCAACCACCTATGACTATTATTGTTCTGAGACCCAGCGTCGTTGTCTGGCCGGATACTCTTATGTCATTCTTAGAAACTGCTTTATAGGAAGAGTCATACTTGCACTTTTCTTTTACCTGCTTCACCAACCAGAATACCTATACCTCTTAGCCCTTAAAAGTTGTTTCATTAAGACTTTGTTGCTAGGCACTTTGACCTTGAGTAATACCTTGATTCGCCTACTTGATTAATGTTTTTGTGACCAACCTAGCATGCCAACTACCCTATCGATTCACTTGGGCCCCTTAGATTGGATGGAAGGAAAGTGCCAACTTGAAATGATTTCAATCATCGATTTTGATATAAACAAACTCAAGTTCTCGACCCCAATGGATGGGACATATCCTAGAACCCGTACAAACCTAATTCTTCTTTATCAAATGTGTGTTTCAGGAGGTTTTTTATATCGACTAGAACAACCCCAAATTGCATATTTATCCAATGGTATTATATTTTCTCTGCGCACCTCATATTTTGGTTATTCTTCCTGGGCAACCCATCTCACCTTTCGTGGAATATGCAACAGGGACTATTCTTGAGAAATTTATTATTCTAGCATTTTTACCCACCCTCAAATTAAGTAGGGGAGGTGCCCCGATACTACAGACCCTGAAAGTTACAAAAGAATGATTTCAATATGACTTACACATTCCCTTTTGATCAAACCCTTATCCTTTCTTGTTGTCATGGACGCAGTCTTTATGAATCACCTTTTGATTATTCCCTATCTTATTTATTAAACTCTTTCTTTACAACCTGTGTGCACTCCTTATTGTCTTCGCACAACCCCAGCCACCCAGGTAGGTTTAGTGCTGACATCCTCAACGAACTTCCATCCATACTCCAGCCAGACAGGATGACCATGTTCAACCTACAGGAATAAATTCAGTAGAAACTACTGGAAGAACCATTTTTGTGAACAACCCAGTTTGAATACAATCTTACGACTGAAATTGGATGGATTGGATGAATGGAAGTGGGTGGGTAGCATAGGAAAGGAACAACCAGTATTGGATCATAGGAACTTCCCTCTTAGATTGACTCCTTCCTTACTTAGAATATCTCTTACATGCTTAGGTGGATGGGCACTTAGAAAGAACATTGCTACTATATATCTTTCTATGCCTACTCTTGCATTTATGTGAATGCAACCTACCAACATTACCTTTTACCTTGCATAGGTAGGTAGGCTCACCGACCTTAACTTTGATATATTCACTGACTTCCCAACCACTTTCTTTTGAGGAATCTTAATGGGTACCACACTTAGAACTTGACTATTGATCTTTGCTTTGCACCTTGACTTTTGTGTTACCTTATTTACCAACCTTTCACTACCTCACTTAACCAATCTTAGTAATGCCCCAAACCTTACAGTGTTCGACAGAACGGGGCTTCCCATAAAGTTGTTGCACCGCCTTCCAGACAACATTCACAGGCCTGGAATCACACTTGCTCACAGATGTTAGTACCACTATTACTATTTCATCCAAGCCTTGCCCAGGATATGATTGATTCATTAAGACATACTGTATTTCTAGGAAGAGTATCCCTACTTGCCTTTCTTCATGTTAGTGCCTGCTACCAACCCTTTTCTCTTTACCTTGAACTGTTGCGCCTCACAATACTTAGTTATTGAATCAGTTGCTTAGGAACTTATACTAGTCGTATTTACTTGATCTTTCTACCTTACCCTTTACTTACGAGCATGCTCACCTATTTTCCACCCTTTACTTACGGCCTTCACCCAACCTTGTGTTTATGGAGTGTTTCCTCCCCTTACCCCACCACTTGATTCAGCCAGGAAGAGGAGTAGGGTAGGCATGTTATTAACCCCCTACCTTCCCTTGGTTTCCAAACAACCTACCCACCTTAAGACCTATACCTACCCTATACCACTTGATTAATTAATCTTAGGAAGTACAACTATAGACTTCTATGGGATGGGATGGGATGGCATGGCATTCAAGCTTCCTAGATTTTATATACATAATTATGATGCAAAAAATAGGTCACCTTTTTTCCCCATACTTCGGGCAGGCGAGCGAACGAACACACTAGGAACTCCTATTAGGTCGAGCTAGTTATTGAATTAATTACCTTCTTGAAGAAATTCTTTAATTCAACGATTTGAGCCAATTCCCTAAAGAGAAATTCGAGTTATCCACCCCGATGGAAGAAAATGCTTCAAACCCCCGACAAACAAGGGTTTGCTTTAGCAAAACATGCATTTCATAAGGTTTTTTTCATTGACGGGCCAACCCAACAACTTGGGTGCCTATTTCAGATGGGAATCTTCCCACTTTGTGCCTCAACTGTTGATATTGTCGGGTGGGGGGAGGGGCTTCACCAGATACGATTGATTAATTACGACAACACCCTATTTTATTTGCACAACCCCAACTTTAGAAGTGCTTTCAGAATCCAACTACTTCAACGCATACATCCCTTCATGATTTTAGGGAGGACCATGCCTACTTGATTTGATATGGGAGTGAGCACTTTTAGCATTGCTATTAACTTTAGACTATAGGAAGGATTACTTCAGTGCGACGCGACGACCTATTTCTACCAACTACCTAGCGTCTTAGTGTCTTAACAAACCTTTATAGAGTGGTGAATGGCTTGCTTGGCTCCATGACTGATGAACTTTGTGATCTTATCGGCTTGGCTTGGGCACTTAGAACATTCGTAGTAACTTTATAAGCCTACTTTATGAATGAATGTTGGACAACTACTTTGTGGGATCCTCAGGACTGCCTTCTTTTATGGAAGCCAAACTACTTAGATTTGATCTGTTGGGGTCGACACTTAGAGCATTGCTATTGATCTTTCTATGCCTACTTTCACTAATGGAAGGTGGTTTGACAGAGCTACCCACAGGAGGGGATCATGGCGTGGAAATTTCCCTTTGGATTACATACTACCAGCCAGAATCCTGATCTTGGATGGACGGGAAGAAGGAATCACCTTAAATGCATTAAATCAATGATTTGATTAAAGACAAACTCGAGGACCCCGGATGAAAATATATCATTTGATCCTAGAAAACGCAATGAAGGCTTCGCTCTTGAATTTTTTATCTTTTGATTAGACCGAACACCTTAAATCTACCTGTTTGTCATGTTAACGATTTTATTATTCAGTTTACTTTTTATTTTCTTACCTGCCTGGAACCACCACTTTTATTGCTGTGACAAACCCACCTGATTTGACCCATTTTTTTATCCCCTTCCCTTTTGACTTTTGATATTAGATCCCCAATTTACTTATGCGCTTACCTTCCCTGATGAACTCATGCTTATATACATTGGGTTTCTCACAGTTTTTTTAGTTGTGCCAGGCCACAGAAGACTACCAGGACACAGCGCATTTCACTCACTGAGAAATAGAAGCAATACCACTTGAAATACATGTGTCGCATCACAAACTAGGAGTTCAAGCCAAAGAAAGGGTTCATCCAGGCTTCCAACAAACAATCATAAGGCCTTGATAGGATATTATGCTTTAGGTCTTGACTGGGATTACTGCTTTATGGCATCGCTTTTTAAGGGATTATTTTTCCTTTAAGCTAGATAGGTAGGGGATTTCTTGTTGGATCGATCGAATGAGGGGAGATATTTTCATGCTTTTGAACCAACCCTATTCTCCTCACTAGACCACCTTCTGAAACCTTATCATGGAGTCGCTCTTCTTTAGAACTGAACCTTTTTGTGTGTTATGCGATTGGACTATTCGTCATAACCTTCTTCTTATTGCTATGATTTAGACCCTGCCCTTCCCAATAAACTGGGTAGGTTACAGTCCCCAACCCCTTCATATGGGAGGTAATCTTATAATGAAGTCAGTTTAGATCAGGCCTTTGTAGACGTTATTTATCCATAACACCTTTTTGATTTAGATACGTCATATTGGGCAGGCTTTTAGTGCCTTAATATAGCCTTTTATTGCCTGTCGAAAGTCCAATCTTGCATCCCTTTTTATTTTACAAGCCCTATTTTTCCAATTTGTTTGTCCCCCCCTATAGCTCTTTATTACATCCTGCCAACCTTTAGGTTGGGTTTCTCAAACCATCCAACTCTGGGTGCTTGTTTGAGGGCAAGGCTATTCTTTCTTTATAATGAACATTTTAATGGATGGGATGGCTATTCTTGATACAAATTATTGATTGCTCGCTTTACATGTTCGGAAAACGTTATGTGCTGACATCCTGAAGCAAGGGAAGGAATTTTTCCATCCCCAGGCTCAGACAGTGGTTGAAACGTGGGTAGGTTCGTGCCTTTAGACGAGGGGACCATTCCTTTAGTTTCAGATTTGTATCTTCTTCATATATGAATATATGTCATATCTTTATACAACTTTGAGATTTATATACTTCTATTGGGATCTTATTGTTGCACACCTCCTCCTTCTTATGAATTATAGGATTTATACCCCATCTTTAGTATTTTATTATGGATACCCCTTATCTTTCTCTTTTTTAATTCTTCTTGGGCAACCCACCCAAGCTTTGAGTAGTCATATCTTCTTGAACCTTCAACCTCACCTTTTGTGGAATATGTGAAGGGAGGGACTAGTATTTATACACCTTCTTAAAGCCACGACACGGGTGGTAGATCTTCTTTAGAACTGCCTTTAGTTTCTTCTTATTGAGTACTCCACCTCCTCATCTTCAGTTGAATATGCGAAGTAGTATTCAGAAATTGATCTTATGGATATTCATTAGATCCCAACTCGCCTTTAGGAAGATCTTATAGGGCACCCTCAACCTTTGGATTTGATTATGGAGAACCTCACTCTTTTGATCATCTTCTTCAGAACCAACCTCACCTTGAGTTTTGTATTGGATGGCAGGCACTATAAGAGCCTTCTTCTTATTGATATGATTTAAACCCCTCCCTTACTAATAAACTTGGTGCCCCCAACCTTGTAAATTTTTCAGATGGGAATCTTTGTTGCGCACCTCAACTTTCAATATTGGTGGGCCTTTATATACGTCATTTCGGGAAATATTGAGAAACAACCTTCTTTTTTTATATTCTTTATAACCCCGCCATGACTTACCTACCCTCTCTCTTCGCACAACCCCATCCATCTTTTCAAAGTTAGTGCTTACAGAATCTACGAACTTCCACACATGCCCGAATGGACTCAGGGATTGATGGAGGGAAGGACTATTCTTAAGAACCTTCTTCTTATTGCTATTCTTTTGAAATCACCCTTCCTTCCAAACTTGGTGTGGTTTCAGCCCCAACACTTATGCTTGTTTCAGATGGGGTTCTTCGAACAAAGTCAAACCGAGTTATGTTATCTCGGGCGAATTATATATGTTATTTCTTGATATCACCTTTCATATTTAGATACGGCATTTCGGGCGGGCTTTAGAGACCTTCTTATTTTCCTTCTTTACCACATTTATGACTTACCTCTTTTCGCAACCCCACCATTGTTCTTTAGTGCTTCCTGAATCAATGAACTTCACCACATGCTCAGATTGATTGCATGGAGGGAGGGATTACCTGATTATGTTGTTGGATTAATTTCACAATTAAACAACTAAGTTGTGGTGTGGATGGAACTGCCCTCTTTTAGGAAATAATGCCCATACTATTGATATTATATCTTTGGGTCGACACTTACTTACCAGCCTATACCAATACTTATGTTCGGACCTAGCTAGACCAACAACCTAGCGTCTTAACCTTATATATATATTGTTTGCTCCATTACCTTAACTTAGAGCATTCTTTGCACGGGACGGGCCTTTAAGTGAAAACACTTTCTTAAGTAATGCTTTGTGGAGTGGTAGCAACAATATTTCTATTTACCCTTACCTACTCATCATACCTTCCCTTTACTTACGTGTTACCAACCGGACACCCACCTGTTCTTTTAACCACCCTATTCAACACCCTCTAGATATTGCCTCACCTACCCTACCTTTGTTAGTTTTCATACGTGTTTGGGTACGTTAGACCTGTCGTATTTACCTTGATATGCCTACTTGCCAAAAATTATTTTTACCCGCTCTATTAACCCACCTGTCTTTACCCACCATTTATCCCCTCACTGACCTGCTTACTTATGCCCCAACCTCTTGCTTCAGCCAGGAATCATGGGTACAACAAGCACTTAGAACCTTTACTATTAGCCTTTACTTACATGCATGCTATATGCCTTTTTACCATCTCAATATTGATTTGCTCACTTACCTAAACCTTTCAGCACTGTATGGGCGTTCAACAGAGAGCAAGAGCATTGTTGGACTAGCTTTCAAAAACACTTGTTGGAGGAATGGTTAATGGGTAGGCATTATAACTATTGATGACCTTATCCCTACTTGCATTACCTTAACCCTTTACTTTCGCAGATTCAGGCGCTGAGGACAAAGGTGGAGGGACTTCTTTAAGTCACCAAGTCGCCTACTTAAAAATGTTACTTATGGAAACAAGATAGAGAATAATCTACTTCAGAACCTGGAAACACCACTCCGTGCCTTCAATACTGATTATTGCGGATCCCTCAAGTTTAGCGAAGCGAGCCCCCCTTCTTCTCCGCTGAAGCGCCCCCACAATCTTATATAGTGGACATCATCCTTTCCTCCTTTTTGAATCACGAATTCTTCTCATCCTTTTCGAAGCACTGATTATTCATCATCCTTGCCTCATTGTTGGGAGAGTGGTTAGTTCCTTTCGTATGTAATGACAATTGATTCCAATGATAAAGCTAATAATAGAAATATAGTATATTATATTAAATTATTTATAATATAAATTATAGATTTCTCTCTTCAAGAATGAATTCAATTAATAATAGAAATATAAATTAAATATTTAGTTATTTTATTTTTATTAATAGTAAGTAATAAAAATATAGTTTATTATATTAAATTATTTATAATATAAAATATAAATATTTTATTTTTTTTTAAGCTTAAAATGAATTCAGTTATAAAGAGTCATAAATTTAATAAAGGATTAGTCCAACTTTTCATATGTAAAAGTCCAATGCCTAATATATAGAATGTAGATCGCATTAAACAAGGGGTGGAAAAATAATATATAAAATGTAGATCGCATTAAACAAGGGGTGGAAATACCATAGGTACAAAAAAACATCTTACAATTACAAGAATTTCATAATAACCCATCTATCATATTTTAAGATGGGTTATGTTTGTCATTAAACAGCAAAAATTGATCATTTTCAGAATGTCACCCACATTCACAATTTCCATTGATCCACCCCCAAAAGCTCAAAATTGGTGGTGTAAAAACTGGCCAAAATTTGGAATTATGAACCGGCATAAAAGTAACTATGCAATTAGCACAATAAACTCCAAACCAACCAAATTCAAAATTATAAAAACTAGAAACAAATTCAAAATTATAAAAATTACAATGAAAACTCAAAAAAAAAAATAACTATATTACTCTTCACTGTAAAAAAAAAATTATTAATAATAAAAATGTGAAAATATAGACGAAAAGACACATTACTCAAAAAGAGTATTTGTATTTCACTATCGGAGAAAAATATTGTGAAAATGTTGAAGCCAATACCCACCGTGTGTATACACTTATGATGTGTTAGATTGAAATTCCTCTGGACCCCGACGGAATACATGAAGATGGAATTTCATCTGTTAATTACACTTTAACCGTTTCATCCGTAATTAATGCCCTAACCACGCCAAGTTAAAGCTTTATTAATCAAAGATTTGGTATTAATGGTTAGCGATGACAACGCCCAACCCTTTAATATCAGCTTTTCTTTTTTTTTCCACGAGAAAAATACTTTTTATATTCCAAAAGGATATTAAAATTTACATAGACTGATACAAAACAGCAGGCTGTTCTCTTGGGCAGAAAAGCAAAAACACCTGAAAAACTTTACAAGACTGCCAATACTTGCAGTACTAATTCTTATCAATGACGCTTCAGATCAAGACAAACATCTCAGATACATGACTGTCGCTACCGATCAATGAGTATCAGACTCAAGAAGACCAAGACAAATCAAATCTTAATCTTGTTTGTGGGACCTTCATTGCCATCCTCCCAAACAGCGAAGGAAATATGGCCCGAGGGAAGAAGCAAAGAGTTTTTTGATAAGGAATCTGCCTCGCTGTTTTCTTCTCGAAAGATGTGTTTGAAAGCGATATTTTTGTACAGCAAGGCAGCTTCTTTGGTTCTCTCTTTCCAGCTTTCAAGAACTGCTACCTGGAAGTCCGCAAGACCATTTAACCAATCAATGATCAGTTTTGAGTCTCCA